>ML782333.1:153163-172834 GCA_009831015.1 Picea engelmannii | reverse complement strand
CTAAAAATGAAGGAAGATGAAGATATCACAGCCTACTTCTTACGAGTCGATGAAACAGTGAATGCAATCATAGGATTGGGAGAAGAAATCGAAGAATCTATAATTGTTCAAAAGGTACTAAGATATCTTCCTATGAGATTCAACCCTAAGATATCAGCACTAGAATAAAGATCGGATCTAAACTCAATAAGCATAGACAAATTGCATGGAATCTTCATAGCATATGAGATGAGAACTGAACAGGAAAATCCAGATGTAAAAGAAGTAGCCTTCAAAGCATCCAAAAGATCAAAGCAAAAGAAAAAGGAACAAGAAGAATATAGAAGCAGCAACGATGTCTCGGAAGATGATGAAGAAGTGGCCAACTTCGTCAAAAGACTGAACAAGGGAACCAACGGTAGGTACAGAGGTACGCTTCCTTTAATTTGTTTTAATTGTGATGGTATTGGTCATTTTGCTAGCAAATGTCCTCATAAGAAAAAGAGAAATGATGAAGGTTACTCAAAAGACAGACAAACATATAAAGGTAAAAGAACTACAAAGAAATTTTTCAAAAAAAACTTTTGCACCAAAGAAGACATCTCATCATCAGATGAAGATGAAGTCAGTGATAGTGAAACAGGGAGAGTTCTATTCAGCGCAATAGAAGACTCTGATAAAGAAGACTCTGAAGAAGAATATGAAGAATCATATGAAGAAGAAATTGAAGAGGCAGAAGTTGACTTTCGAGAATAATTAATGAGTGCCATAGAAGTTATCAAAAGAGAAAAGAAGAAAAACAAGAAACTACAAGCAGAACTAGATAAGAAAAAAGACACTCAAGAACTAGAACAAATGATTACAAAATTGAAGGTTCAAATAGAAGAAGATAAAAGAATTGAAGAAGCACTCAAAGAACAGCTAGAAGGAAAGGACGAGATCATTGAAAACCTGGAAACAAAGATTGTCACACTAAGAAAGGATATTCAAAAGAAAAATATGCAGAATAGCTCAAAAGTTCTAGATGACATTATTAGCAGTCAAAAATCTTATCTTGACAAATCCGGACTTGGATACAATCAAACAGAAAAGGAATCAAGCTCCAAAACAACAGAGCAAGAAACAAATCCAAAATTTGTCTCATAATGTCGATGAAAACGTTGAAACTGATATTGAAGTAGAAGATGTTGAAACCAAAATTGAAATAGAATACGAATCACCTATATGTTTGTACATAAATTTAGATAATACAAGATGAACACTTGTATATAGTTTAGTGAATTTATGTTCGGGTTTTTTAAATTGAAATGTGTAGGAGAATCAATCAACATTGATGATAAAATATTAAAAAAATTTGATACTAACAAATTTGGGAAGAAAGAAGCTAAGCATTATATAAGATATTGAACTAAGAATAGGTATAATACTTTTTTCAAAGATGAATCAGTAACAGTACAAGATCAACTTTTACTCTGTCTAATAAAGTCAAGAAAATTAAAAGAAGCTACATCATTATTGGGTATTCAAAATTCGACAAAAGATACAAAGGTGAAACAAAATGTCTTTGACAATATAACTAGTGTATTAAAATATTTTGGAAAATCTCGAAAAAAAGATGTCAGTGTTGCACGTAGAGTGATACAAACAACAATTGTTTCATCTAGCAATATAAAAGATCATTTGACATGACACATGGAAAAAATGATGGGAACGTCAAGAAAAACATTGTACAAACATAGAAAATTTCGATTGCAAATAGATGCAAATGATGAACTAGCTTGTTGGACAATCATTTTTAGACAACCCTACAAAGATAGACTTGCAGAAAATGTTAAAGAATTGGTCCATAATTGTTGGTTGACAGAATCTTATGTTTCACCACATACAAGGGATGTGTGGCGATGAAGAATAACATGAAAACAATATGAAGAACATCCAAAACATATATTTCCAATGACACAAACAAAATTGTTCAATAAGTTCAAAGAAGAGCACAAAGAAGTTAAAATTTTCATCAATACATTTGTGCAACAAAAACCATGGTTTGTTAGACCCATCACTGTTCATGACACTTGTTGTTGTCATCATCATATGGAATTTGAGTTGTATTATGACACTTTTCTTGATTTTGATAAAACTTTATGGCCAAGTTCACCTCCTCCTTCCACATTTCGTGCTTTTATATCTGAAACTCTATGTGAAAGAGAAGGTGATGAATTATTTTACAAAAAAAAATGTGTTGGTGGAAAGAAATGTGATCATTGTGGAAATATAAGTTTGTTTCACTCAAGTATCCTATTGATATTAATAATAAATCATTTTCTAATATAACAGTCAATTGGAAGAGATATGAATATATCAACAGAACGACTCCACATTCTTCAAATGTTATTTCCAAAATGATTGATTTGAAAGTAGATAAAATCTGTGTGATAGATTTTTTGAAGAAGTTTGAGGAAGAAATTTATAAATACACCAAGCATTCACATAGAGTTTGATGTCAAGACCTACAATTCAAACAATTCCGTGAAGTGTTTCCACCAGGGACAATTTTGTCTGTAGTTGATTTTGCATAGAATTACACATTCACTACACAAAAAGAAATACAGAGTGAATATTATCATTCTGATTAAGTCACGATATTTTTCCACATTCTATATAGACATGCTCAATGGATTCTTGATAACACAGAAAGAACCAATGACAATCAACATGTTATTAAAGAATATCACTTTTATATAAGTGATGATCAAGCAAATGACACACATTATGTACAACATTGTTTTGATAAATTTTATGATTCATTGAAAAAACGCAGAATCAAATTTGATCGACATTGGATATGGTCAGATGGGTGTGTGGGCCAGTTCAAATATTCATGATCATTTTATTGGTTATGTCGTCTTCATAAAAAATCAAACATTACACATTGTTGGATTTATTTTGAGATTGGTCATGGAAAAGGAGAGAACGATGGCACAAGGGCATGTGTAAAACGAGCACTTCGAAGGTATCTGATGAACCCTCATGCCGATCGATTTGAATCCAATGATCAAGTTGTTGAATGGTGCAAAATGGTGCTAAGCCATGAAAATATTCCATCAAGGGATGTGCACAGGTGTGTCTATATATACATGTTACACATGTACACAGGACATTTTTAATTGAACATGTTCAAATTTATATTCAATATTCAATCATTTTCTTGAGAGATTTCAAGTTAACAAGTTCTTGTCTTGTGAAGGTTTTTTTGGTATGTTGGAATCCAAGATGTAAATAGATCAATCCCATGTGAAGCCGGTACAATACATGGGACACGAAAAATATATTTAGTTAAAACAAAACCTTATCAAAATGTGTTTGCATTTGATAGAAGAAATGAATCTTGTTTTTGTTCAGTTTGCATAGAGGACACAAAATCCATAGATATTTTCAAAGACAGAAATGCAGAATATCTTAAAGCTTGGAGACATACCAAACTTAATATAAAAGGGAAAATGCCACTTTCAAGCTCATAGGATATGGAATCAAATGAAAGTATAGTGTCACCTGATGGGGATAGAGTTTCTGATCTTGTTAGAGAAGGTAATTTTTATGTTTAAATTTTTTCAAATAACTTGTAGATGTACTTATGTGATAATATAACATGAACTATTTGTTGTCCAATATATCCAATTATTTGTAGGAGATGTCTTTTCCATGGTTGCACCTGTAGACAACATTGAAAACGTGAAATATTATTTGTTGCGATGCACGGAACACAAGATGAGGTTATTAGAAGATTTTGATGATAATGGTTTTATATATGAAAAATGATCCATTATATTGAAAGGATATTTTTTTCAAGAAAACCATCAAACCGATACTCATGTTCACTTTCAAGACTACCAGTCAGATGTCACAAATTGTCAATATAGTCATTTGGTATGTGCATCATGCATAAAGTTAATAGAAGTTCAATAATAATAAAAAAAGTTAGAAAATGGAAAATGTCCAAAGTCGATCATGAACGAATAATTGAAGATGGAATACCATTATGATTTCTTTAAACAAATGACATGTACATTCCAATTTTTATTTTTATTTTATATTGAAAGTACATGTATTTATGAATATCTAGGATTCTAGAATCATTTCCAGTTTAGTTTACTTTCCTGGTTCATTCGATTAAGAAAAGTTGTATTTTTTATGAATTATAAATTTTACCAAACCTTATTTACAATTTTAGGGAAGAACCTATAGATTGTATATAGGGAACCTAAATTGACCTATACTTTGGATGATTATACTTTAATCCTACAAATTATCCAAATCGTATACACAAATCCTTTAATGCATGTAACCAATTTACTACATATAGGATAAATGTGTTCATTATTTGCAATTTGATTGTTCAATGTTTTTTCATATGAAGAGGATAACTTCATATCAAAGCTAGGACCCATTTCCATGTCATTATAAGGGACTATTCATGGCTTAAAAAAACTTTAAATTTTGATAAATTTTAATATCAATATAAATTTTAATGAAGATCGCTTACTTATATTAAATTTGATGACTTGTTTTGACTATTTTCAACCATATTTACAAATCAAACAAAATTTAAATTATAAGTGAAACTATAATTTTTATTTCACATTCTTGAATATTTCATTGTGAAATTTCATAAGAAACTATAAAATTTGATGACTTGTTTTGAAATCAAGAAAATAGTATATTGAAATTATTTCTTCCAATATTTTATATAAATAAACATAGTGCAAGTAAAATCAAGACAAGACAAAATATTTACATGACTAAGATGGTGAATAGTGATAAAGTATTCATGTTTAGTGATGATAAAGGTGAAAGAATGTAATGAAATATAATGATCAAATAAATAAATAAATAAATAAATATATATATATATATATATATATATATATATATATATATATTACATGAGTGATCTCAATATCTCTTTTATCTCTTCTTGTGCTTTTCTTAGCTATTCTTATTATCTTTGTAGTTTCCTCATAGTTGTTCATATGAGAAAACCTTTCATTAAAATGTTTATGTAAATGTGAGACCACGTTTCTCTTTGTAATATTTATAGTGGTTTTCTTCATTATTCCATTTGTTCAAGTGATTCTTTCTTCCTATGTCTTCAAACCCATTGTTACACTAATTTTCTTACTTCTTTCGTACACATGATTATCTTCATTATTCCATTTGTTCAAGTGATTCTTTCTTTCTATGTCTTCAAACCCATTGTTACACTAATTTTCTTACTTATTTTGTACACATGATATGTTGAATTTTGATAACCTATAACATAAAAAGAAGCATTTAAATTAAGGCATAGTAGGAAAGTATTCAAGAGTTTGATGTTTAATTTAATGCATTGTAAGAAGGAGAATATACAAAACATTAGTTCAAAACTAACAACTTTGCCACTTTCTTTTCCATCAACTTAGTGCAGACACCTTTGAGCATTGGTCAGACCACCACAATCTATCAAGCCAAGTCTTGAACCAAACCAAAACAAAGTTATTATTACATTAGTATTGGTGATTAACAGAATAACAACAAAGCAATTTTATTTCAACATTGACATAGTAAAGATAGAGACTCTCATCATTTTAATTTCATAGAGATCTCTATTGGTGAAATGAAAATGCCACAGGCCTACCATTCAAAGACCATTAAACCTTTCATTGAGATGTTGATGTAAATGTGAGACCATGTCTCTCTTACTTTGTAATATTTATAGTGACTTTCTTCATTCTTCCATTTGTTTAAGTGATTATTTCTTTATATGTCTTCTAACCCATTGTTACACTAATTTTATTAGTTCTTTCATACACATGATTATGTTGAATTTTGATAACCTGTAACATAAAATGAAGCATTTAAATTAATACATAGTAGAAAAGTATTTAAGAGTTTGATGCTTAATTTAATGCATTGTAAGAAGGAGAATATACAAACCATTAGTTCAAAACTAATAACTTTGCCACTTTTTTTCCATCATCTTAGTGCAGACACCTTTGAGCATTGGTCAGACCACCACAATCTATCAAGCCAAGTCTTGAACCAAACCAAACCAAACCAAAGCTATTCTTACATTAGTATTGGTGATATTTTTTTTGTTTGTTAATTTGTGTAGGACCTGCGATTAACCTGTGGCTTGAGAAACCGTGACTCAGGGGCATCTAAGCCGTCAAAATCACCCGGGGATCACACCCGGCCTGAGCCACACCAACCCTTAACATGGTTGGATTTTTTGTCCCCGCAGGTTTCGAACCGGTGACTTTAACATCACAGAGTGGCTTAACAACACACTCCGTCACCGACTGTCCTACACCTCAGGGACCATTAGTATTGGTGATTAACAGATTAACAACAAAGCAATTTAATTTCAACATTGACATAGTAAAGATAGAGACTCTCATCATTTTAATTTCGTAGAGATATATATTGGTGAAATGGAAACACCACAAGCCTACCATTCAAATACCATTAAAACCTTTCATTGATATGTTGATGTAAATGTGAGACCATGTCTCTCTTACTTTGTAATATATATAGTGTCTTTCTTCATTCTTCCATTTGTTCAAGTGATTCTTTCTTTCTATGTCTTCTAACCCATTATTACACTAATTTTCTTAGTTCTTTCATACACATGATTATGTTGAATTTTGATAACCTATAACATAAAAGGAAGCATTTAAATTAATACACAGTAGGAAAGTATTTAAGAGTTTGATGCTTAATTTAATGCATTGTAAGAAAGAGAATATACAAAACATTAGTTCAAAACTAACAACTTTGTCACTTTTTTTCCATCAACTTAGTGCAGACACCTTTGAGCATTGGTTATACCACCATAATCTATCAAGCCAAGTCTTGAACCAAAACAAAACAAAGCTATTCTTACATTAGTATTGGTGATTAACAGATTAACAACAAAGCAATTGTATTTCAACATTGACATAGTAAAGATAGAGACTCTCATAATTTTAATTTCATAGAGATCTCTATTGGTGAAATGGAAACGCCACAAGCCTACCATTTATGGAACATAAATTGTGGTGCAATGAAGAAATGGAGAAAACACAAAATTAATGTCCTATAAAGACATAAGTTAGAATATGAAAACCATATTTATGTTATAGCTATCTTAAAGAAGAAAATCAATATTACTAAAATAAGAACAAAGTCTTATAAGTTTCATAGGGAAACTCTCATTGAACAAATCTTATAAAATAGTAGCGGTGTGAAAGAAAATATAGCCCGTGTGATGACTTGTTTTGACTATTTTCAACCATATTTCCAAATCAAACAAAATTTAAATTATAAGTGAAAAACTATAATTTTTATTTTACATTTTCTTGAATAAATTGATATTTTGAGAAATTAACATAAATTAACAGTATCATATAAACAATATAAGAGAAATCAAATATGAGACAATAATATTTTGAATTCCAAAAATATCAAATATATATATATATATATATATATATATATATATATATATANTTGAATAGTTACACCGCCAAATACATAGGTTCCACATCCATTTTAGGATGATAACAAAAACTAAGACATTTAACTCCAAAATTATGGACTCTAAGTCATCGCTTTAATATAGATCACTTCATACTTGCAATTCAAACCTTAAAAAAAAAAAAAAAAAAAATTAAAAATTTACAATAAAATTTATGTACAAATTTTAAATAAAATGTACACATGTACCATTTTAGATTTAGATAAATAAAACAAGTTGTGATTAAATAAAAATTTATATACATACCAAAAGAGTTAAGTCTCATCCTTGAACATACTCCTTTCCACCAAATATAATGTAAACATGTTTTCCACCAAATATAATTTAGACATCTGTAACAATAAAAAACAATAATAATAAAAAAACAAATAACACATATTAGCATATATACTTTAACTAAATATTAAATAAACAATAAGAAATAATAACATACCCAAACATAGTTAAAAATATTTAAGATTTTCCCTCACAAAGTTCCAAAACTTCCAAAATAGTTACTATCTACATTAAGCGTGATTTAAACAATTTGTAAAATCTTATCTAAAATCTTAAAAAAAATTAAAGAGAAAAATTGTGTTCTTGATAAAAAAAAATTGTATTCAGAGTTAGATAATAATCTGAAAATAAATATAGAACCATGTATGAAGAAAGTTCACAAATCTCCATATTAAGTCATTCTTTCAATGAAATACTTATCTCCTTGTGGATAAAGTTCCAAATCCTTCAGGTGAAATTCTCATCCCAGGTGATCTTATTCGATCTTATTTACTTAGCAGTAAAGTACTAATATCCTCGGCAGTAAATACTTCTCTCCTCTTTTGCAGTGGTCATATAATCAAATTCCATAATCGAATTTCAAATTAAAAGACTCATAAATCTCCATATTAAGCCATTCTTCCAAGAAATTACTTCTATCTATGAAAGTTCACAAATCTCCATTTTGAAAACCATTCTTCCGGAAAATACTTATCTCCTATTTTTGCATTGGAATAGATGTTCTCATAAAATATTTCATGTACATGAAGAAAACACAAATCTGCACATATATTAAGTCATTCTTCAAAAACCATTTAAATCTTTCATCTTTGGGATGTATTCATATTACATATAATCAAATGCTCTTTGAAATTATTTGTGAGCTAGCTCACATATACAATATGTGTGAGCTAGCTCACATATAAATATGCATAGCTTATTTGTAAATCTACTTGAATGTTGGTTTTTGTGGTTAGTAACCAATTTAGTTAAGAGTTTGACAATACCCCGACAAGAAGGAATTCACTTCGTTGTATGTAGATAACACAAATGTTCATACTACACCATTCTTGGACAAGAAGGCAAGGAATGCAATCGAATAAAATTTAGAAACTTCCCCTTTTCTGATGTGGGATAGAGTCTGTTCTCAAATAATCAAATGTTCAAGTTCAAAATTAGGTCTTCATCATGATCTAAACTTAAATAAATTTGAATGTACCATTTAAGACAACGATAAGCTTATATAGGGGTTTTATATATTTCAAAATAATTGATCAAAGCATTGAATAGGAAAGACTAAACTAAAAATTTGAGAAAACAAAAAATTGATAAAAGTAAAAAATATAAGCTTATTCAACATAATCTTGAACACTTTTATATAAAACTCCAACATAAAAGAAAATTTAAACTCACTAATGTGAAATGAACATACATTTATGAATCATCATAAATAATGTGCAATGAACATATATTTATGAATCATCATGAATGGACGCATCCTTCCCAGGCATGGGTGTTTCCTCCGCTTCCTCCTCAATCCCAATATCCCTCCCAAATACACTTTCAGGTACTCTCTTCTCCACGTTATCCTATATAACACATTTCAAATTTGAAAATTTGAAAATTAAATTTAAATGATTTTAACACATTAAATTTAAATGATTTTAACACATGCAATTATACCTGTGAACTCCCACCCTCTTCAAACTCTCCCAATGAAAATTGAGACAAGCCTGCCCAAGTAGTAGGATATGGAATATGAATCTGTGAACAACACAACTAAGAACTAAATCTAGGATTCAATGTGTTCACATTCATACGGCTTGGCCATGGGCCTGGCCCCCCGCGGCCAAGTCACAACCAATTTTAATAAGAGATTATCTATGCACAGAAAAGTAGGGCATTTGAAGCTAAATATTTAACACCAGAGTCAAAGACATTTGATTCGGCTCCCGACCAACTGCTCAGTGACAAACTAATCACTTAAATGCTTATTCTGTTCTTAATATTTGATTGTTAAATGTCTATATCAAATTTAAAAACTTAATATTTGATTGTTAAATGTCTATCAAATTCACTAAATCCATATTGTTTATAAATTATTTATTAATGTCTATATCAAATTCACATTTTAAAGTAAATCCATATTGTTTATAAATTTATTGTTTGTGTGTATAATTTGAACATATAAACATGTAATTTTTAATTGTCTTCCTATTTTATTTTTAAATTTATTAAGAAAAAAATTAAATATATATGTTTTAAAAATATTCCATTGTATGTATATTTCACAAATATTCCATTACAAATTATAAGATAGACAATAATGTACACCAGTTATATGTATATTTGTTGGGCACTCAAATGATCAAATGAATATGTATATTTGTTGGGCACTCAAATTATCAAATGATTTTGTATATGTAGAAATCTAATTGTCCAAGAATCACTCAGTGTTAGTTTTAGTTGTAATTTTGAATGATAGATTCAGAACAATGTAATTAATCTAAGATTGCAATTTGCAATGCAATAGTTGAACTTAGATGTATAATTTGTTTTTAGTGACAGTAAATGCTTTATAATTCAATGTAGTTAGATCTAACTGTACTAAGATATATATAAGAACAACTTTATATTTAAAGAAAAAGAAATAAAAGAACAAATTTATATTTTAAGAAAAAGAAATAGAAGAACAGATTTATTTGTATTATATTTACAAGAAATATTATTTATTAAAAAGAGAAAGATGATTTTTGTTGGATAATATTTTCATATAACCAAGATATTGAAATCTATTTCTATGCATAAATTTATTTGAATTAAACCACTAAATAAATTATATGGTTGCACAATAGACCAGAACTATTACCAGTCAAAATATATTGTCTTTAAATCTAAACTAGACCAGAAAAAATGCGCACATAGCAAATCTAAAATATAAATACTAATTAACAAATCTAAAATAAACATAAATATAAATGTTACACAGTACCAAGAAATTAATACTAATTAACAAATCTAAAACTAACATAAATATAAAATTATATTGTGTAATTAAATACTAATTAAAAAATAAAAAATTAACATAAATATTACACGGTACCATGAAATTAATACTAATTAACTAATATAAATTTATCATAAATTTAAAAATATAAATGTTACACAGTAGCAAGAAATTGTTATTCATAAAAAGTAATAATTCAGGAAACCCCAAAAGGTAATGAATTTGATCGAAGAGTTCACAGTGACACTTAGAATGTGACATGGCCATGGGGGTCCAGCCCTGTGGCCAAGTTGTGGGCACACCCACGGCTTGGCCATAGGGCTTCCCCCCCGCGGCCAAGTCACAGCCTACAGGTTGTGACCTGGCCGTGGGGGGTCAACCCTATGGGAAGCCGTGGGCACGACAATGGATTGGCCATAGGGTTGGCCCCTTATGGCCAAGTCACAGTCCACGGGACTGTGACTTGGTCATGGGGGGCCAACCCTATGGAAAAGTCGTTGGCTTACCTGAAATTAAAAATTACAAAATTTAAATTTAAATTTAAAACTGAAGTTTAGGCTTACCTACAGCTCTGATCGCCCGACTGCCCATAGGACCGCCCGCCAACACGACCATGCCAACATGACTGCACCAAAAACGTCTGCGCTAAGAGCTCACTCACACTCTCCAAGATCTCACTCACTATCACTCACTGGCACTCACCAAAAACCCACTCACACTCGCCAAGAGCTCAGAAAAGTGTAATAGTCATGATGTGTGGTAAATATATAAACATTTTTTTGGCCAAAACAATGTTTAGATATTTCGGCCGAAAGAATGTTTCAGACGAAATATTCTTTTGGCCGAAATATCTTTTCGGCCGGAATATCTTTCGACCGAAAAGAGATTATCGGATTGTTGGCAGTGCTACATATTTTTCTAGTTTGAACGACAAATGACACTTCCTATAGTTGCCTTCACCTCATCCTGTAAATATTACTGTTAGGGGGTGATTATTGGATTATAAAAAGACGTTTGATTATTCTTGTTTTATTTTTATTTTGTGTTTTCATGCTTGATTCATGACTGAAAGCATGAATCAAGCATGGAAACTTAATTTCGTATTATGTCCCTATTCAAAGCCTAGTTTTTAAAGGTTCATGGTGATTACTTCATATTTCTTACTTGAATAATTTTCTTTTTGAGTTTATCGAATATCGATATAATGCCCATGTTGATTTGCATTTGGATAGTAATCTTATTTATTTGAATTCTTTGTTAATCAACTATAATGCCAAATATCGATTCGCATTTGGATTGTAAAAACATATCCATTCCAACCCTTTGCAAATCAATTATATCCATTACATGATGTGGGAATTGAACACACCAGAACCGCATCGTGTACTTTAGTTTGGCTGGTAGAATGAATTAACAGGATTTTCATTACAAGTTAAGGGTTTGTGTATTTCTATGTACTTGGGGATTTCATTACCTCGAGTTTTCAAAAGCCATAACCGAGACCTTCATGTGTATGTTGTGATCACGTAGATGTTCTACTTATTTTGTTTCCATAGTATCCACTCAAACTTGTCCCTGTTACTTCTGACATCTAAATCCACAGTAGTGTGAGTCACCCTTTTTACAGTCTGGTCATACCCTTAATGGCTCCTGTAGTCCAAGTAGAGCCGAATGGCTCTCAAGAATTGTTGTCCCATGATGATGCGATCGAAGATTTTAAAGTCTAGGGTTGGGATATTTTCATTAAAAAGTTCAAAGCGTATAACCTTCGCGTGGCCAAAGAATTCGTCCAAACATTTGAAGGATACAGAGCGAAGGTTGGTGATATTTAGTTGGAGGTGACTGAAGAGTTTTTGAGTGAAGCAATGGGGCTTCCTCTCTCTGGTTATAAGTGGTTTAATAACTCGAAGATTGACAAAGTGCCATGGAGTTTTTTTATGACTTCTAGAAAGATTGATTGTTGTGAGAAAGGTATTCATGTTTCCTTGCTTAAGGTTAGGTGGCATGGTATATTATCAGTTCTTAAACAATTTATTACCTGTGAGGTCTGTTATGGCCTGGTTTTTCTTTACCATGTGCGATTTCTTATACATTTTATAGGCTTCCATTTAAATGTGTTGTTTTATTTGCTAAGAAGTCTGTACAAGATGTCAAAAAGATACAAGAAGCAGAGTCTCGACTCTAGCCTCTTTCACCATGGTTTAATTAAAATGTTGTTAGTTCATCATTTATCAACCCTGGGTGATTATTGGGATGGGTTCTTAGCCCGAAACAGTTTTGTTACAGCCACTTCTACAAAAACCCCTATGTTTGATAAGCCTATGATAGAGAAACGTGTTGATTTCTCAAGTGACAAACCATAAATTTTGAAGGAAACCCCTCGTGACAAGGAAATACCCAATTAGTTTCTGTATGGGCAATAGGATGTCGGTTTTGAGTTTATAGAAACCCTTATGCATGATTTAATTGTCGGCCGAAACTCTCCTGTAAAATCCAATAGTAAATACCCTCACAAACAATCAAAACATAAGCAAGAAATGTTAGGGCTCCAAAATAAGAGGGTTGGTTGACTCTTTTTGAGAATTCTGCATAATCGATCTAAGCCTCATGCGAGCTTGATTGACCCGATCGAGATCCATGAGGATTCAGATCCTGAAATTGAGCATTTTCTCGCAGAAGAAGATCCCAACTGTCATAAGTTAGATCCTAATCAGTCGTTTGACTATGTTAACAATCTCCCACAGTGTCTCGAGGGTAGCAAGGGGTTTACTGGTATAAATCTCAGTCAAGAGCCGACAACAGGTACTGTTGATGTTCTTACATCGAACTATACGCTCCACTGACAGGTTTCTCCTTCTTTGCATTGCGAAGTCTGCTTACATTGGATTGAACAATACTATAAGGACATCCCCATTCTACAAGAAAGGATTAAATCTCTCACAAACCATAATGAATTCCTCATAAAATAAAATCGTGACCTCAAGGTAAATGAACAGAGACAAGCCAAGCATCTTAAAAAGACAGGCAACATTGTGATAAACAATGAAGAAATTGTAAAGGCCATAATCAATTCTGAGATATCTTAATTCATGTTTTGGTTAAATTGGTAAAACAATTTTTTCCTTCTTATTACACTCAGGTTATTTTTTAAATCAAATCAGTTAGACTTATATTTATTTTACCAATATAAGACTGGCTACAGAATCGAGAGATTCTGTAGACAAGTCATTTTCATACAAAATTTAGTAATTATTTGTTAATAAAAGATCTAATTTGTTCCTATTTCATTTTTCAGGACATGGTATATCTAATGTTGATCTTATGGGATGAAACATGCTCATTCTAGTTGATTAGTTATCTCCTTTTGTTTATTTTGTAAATAGGAAAACCTTTCATAAATTTTGAAGATATAGTTGGATCATGAGTGGCTCTAGGTCCTCTATATTTGTAATGTTTTGATCTTATGAGATCTGATTCTATCTTAGGAGATAGGAAGTTTAGTTTTCAAATAGATCTTTAAATAATCTCTATTTTGTAAATGAAGGCATCTTGTCCTAGAGCGGAAGATGGATGAATGATTCCAAGACTAAATGAAATAACGCATAAGCATTTTGGCTTTAGAATTTTGTGAATGGTGTTTTCATTGATGTTTTGTTAATCTTGGTATATTAATAGGTCTTCTAGATTTAGAATCAATGATCTATTATGTTTGGGATACTCATGTTATAAATATCATCCATAATTTGTTGCTCTAGATATTGACACTGTGATCATCTCTTTAATTTGAATGACAGGATTTCTCTTTGATTTTTAGTTGAATAATGAAATGCAATGTGTTACACTCAGATTTATCTTACTGTAATCACTTGTGATCATAAGATCACAAGGTTTATTTGTATTACCTATTCTGTTATTAAATTTCAGTTACCAAGACAGGTTATGAATTTATTCAGAACATTTGCACTATAAGTTTATTGTAAATTTATCTTTTAGGCATGGTGGTTGGATGCTTCTTATTCACATAGAATCCTGGATACATTTCACAAACTAACATCAGGTTAGCTCCTTTATGTTTCTAATTTATGTCAATTATGCATAGTGAAACCAGAAAGTTTAGATCAGCTTTTGACTATCTGTGCATCTGTGTTTCATAGTCTAGTTAATTCATGATTTGTTAGATTAATATAGAGAAAACAAAAAATATTTGAATGTGCTTTCTTTATCTTCTTCTTAAAATAAATTATTTTCACATTGATTTCGTGAGTTTCCAGTAAAACTCACAACCTGTAAATGTTGTTCATAAATGGGATTTTTATGTTTTCTTGTTCTGCCTAAACACATTTAAAATAGTTATGTCAGAGTAAGTATATATATATATATATATATATATATATATATATATATATATATATATATATAGTTGTTAGCATTAGTTAGTTATTCCTTTCTTTTCATTTTCCTTTTAGGATTTTAGATTGGCTAACGGAGCCATTAAACCCGTCAGAATGAGTTACACCAAACGAATTGGGTTACTTAGAAAACCTCGGATCAGACTCGTTCTTCCATTTGACGGACGATCAATTTCACCCGTCAAAAAATGGCACTAGAAGGAGGGTCTGATTGCAATTGATGGCACGTGGAAGTAGTAAGACTCCTCCCCCACATACTTTCTCCCCTGTAGTAACACATAGTCGCTCGGAAAACAATGTTACTTCTGAAACAACAACTACCTCAAACAATAATCTTGAGTTTCCCATTGAACCAGTAACACCAGCTCCTTAAGGGGACGACATACAAGAAATAGTTTGTCAGACACTTATAAGGACACACAGTGCTTTGGCCCATATCAGGCATCCTGGTAGGCCTCTCAATCAACCTTTATATTTCTCGGGCATCCGAGAACAACTTGAAGGAACTGGTCTTCTTTTAAATCCTTTAGAAGATAATACTACATATCCTGTCAGAACCCCTACTCTTGGAGTTGGAGGATCTAGTATCCCACCTTCCCCACTTGGTTCATCTCCATCCTCTTTGAGAGGAGATTCATCTGATGAGGGAAGTTCCTCGTCTGAGACATCTCGGCCTTCGACACCACCTACACCCATGGAAAACCAAAACAATCCCTCCAGACCCTGGCTCGATCAATATGTCATGGTTGTACCTAGACCTCAACACCCACTGCCGAAACATACGGAGAAATCGTTGCCTAAATTTGATCTGGATTCTAAGAAATATGCCGAAGATCACATAAAGAATTTTATGTTGGCCATTAGACTCCGAAGTGTAGAGCATGAATACATAGTATGCAAACTCTTTCCTTATACATTTGAGGGCAATGCCTCCACATGGTATTTTTCCCAACAACCCCAGACCATTGTCTCTTGGGACAAATTCGAAACATGCTTCTTAGAGAAGTTTGGAGATGATAAATCCCCTAAAGTATTGGTTATGGAACTCTCCAGTCTAAAAATGAACCCTAAGGAGAAAGTAAAATATTTTAACCAAATATTCCTTACGTTAAAGAATCAAATTCCCACAGATTCAATGCCTACTGAGAGTCTAATTGTTGCATATTACACCAAAGCCCTACAAAATAATATAGCAATTTGGGTTAAAAGGTCTAAAAATTCTACTTTGTTGGAAGCCTTCGAAGAGGCAAGCTAGATTGAAAAGGATATACTAATCTTGAAAGACAATCTCAATAGTGAAGCTAGAACAATTTTGTCCTCTAAAAAGAAAATAGAAATCCTTGCAAGGCCTCCCTCAGCCAAAAGCCAACCAAAAACTTTAGACCTGGAAAGCTTGCATAAAGATTTTCAAAAACTATCAAATCAAGTGGTTGACCTGAAAAGATCAGCCGAGGAGGCATCCTCAAGCAAAGGAAGTTTTAAACACCCTTTCAGTAAACCTTTTCCTCCCAATCAGTCGAACTAGACCACTAAAGGTCTCAATTTTCAAAGCTTGTAGTATGCTTTGCAAACCATTCTTGAAGCACATGATAATTACGTACCCCCTGAAAGTTCAGAAGACATAGTTGAAGAAGAAGTGGCTGAAGAAGAGGATTCATCCCCCAATATATTCAGACACTTTTTATACAGTATTTTTCAAGCAAAATTTGAAATTGTCCACCCTTACAACATGAGAAGAAAAACACAAAGCAAACCATCTTCTGAAGTGAATAATAATGTGATTCCAAAATAGTCGAAACAAGATGAAATAAAATAGGTTTTAGCAGCCCCAGTCTTGGAATATGACTTGATTGAAGATTTGAAAAAATTGAGGACTAATATTTCTGTTTACGAGCTTTTGAAATTTCCTCTTATCCTGCAGAAAATGCTTCAAAATATCACAGAAAATAGTAAGAACATCGATCCTAGCAACAAGAAGACTGTAGAAATCAGTGCTAAAATATCCCAAAATATCCCCACTAAAATGACATATGAACTTTCAGATATAAGGGATCTATCTAAAAAAACTGTATCAAATGTAGATAAAATCGTTTCAGGGACAGGGACGAAAAATTAGTAGAATTATGTTGTTAACACTCGTAAAACTGTCCCACCTTTCTTATTAACTTTTGAAAATTTCAATATAAATGTACATAATTGCATGGTGGACTCCGGTGTGTCATCAAATGTGATGCCTTTATCTGTTTGCCAAAACATTAATGAAAAAGTTCAACCTTCTAGTCTCAAAATCATTCAGCTTGATCGGATGAAAGTTAAGGTAATCGGTGAACTTAAGAATGTTCTTGTTAGGTTATCTTCTAATCCTAAAGTTCACCAAATTATTGATATCATTGTTGTTGACATCCTGGAAGTCTATGGTTTATTTTTAAGCAGGGACTAGTCCAAGCAGTTGCATGGCTACTTTGCCACAGACTGGTCTCATTTGTGGTTGCCGAAAAACGGACAACCAAACAAAATCAGGATAAATCGTGAATACTATCTCAAGCATACCGTGAAAGATCTGAATGATCGAAATGAACCTTTTACTGCATCCACTAATTCATTGTTAAGCCCTAATATTGTCTCATTACCCCTTAATTGGGGCATATTATATTAGTAATGTTATTTTATTTATGTCAGCTTTAGGCCATTAGTTGTAATTATACCTCCTAGTCTCCTATATATACCAAGGAGACATTTTCATTTTGAATCATCTTGTACTTGAACATTTAAGTGGGGTAAAAGGAGGTTTCACCCTCGAAGAGGCTTATTATCTGAAATTATCTCTTTTTCAAGGTGTTGAGTACTTTTTCTGAGGTTTTTCTATGCTATATTGATATTTTGTTCTTAACATATGGTATCAGAGCTCAAGGTCTTGTGGTTTCGCTGCTACATCTGAAACACCTTGGAATTTTTGCTATAAATTTTTTTCTACAATGTTTCAGAAGGAATGACTTGGAATATATTTAGTAGACATCTCAAGGTACATTGGGTTAAAAATTCAGCTCCCGAGGCCTTATAGTTTCGTAGATACAGCCTGTACAAGATAGGGTTCTAGAATCATCCTGAACTGAGTCATTGCGAAATTTTCGCTATAAAAACGTTTATGTAATGTTTCAGACCTTGAAATCTGAAGGATATTTAAATAAATTAGTAAGGTATATGTGGTACAAATTTCATCTTCTAGGTCATCGTAAATTTGTAGATACATCTTGTGTAAGATAGGGTATTTGACTAGTCCTATTGACTAGTCTCAAGAAGGTGTTCCAGGTAAAAAAATCGCACCTTATTCCTAGAGTATCCAAATTGAGTGGGACTAGTTTCATTGGATCATGGACAGTCTGTAGTATTTCTAGTGTGAGTTTCAGAATTTTATATCAATTATTTTGTGTGGGGCACGCTATAAAAGTGATATCTCCTGGAAAGGACAAAAATCGGCAAGTTGTGGGAAAGTTACCGTAAATTCCACTTGGCACATCCAATTTTGATCATACCTGTGGCATTGCAGAGAATAAATATCATAGAACTACATAAAATAAAGTTTCATACCCAAAAGGGTCGAAACTTGGGAGATACAATAGAAGAAATATTGTCTAGTAGAACCACCTCAAAATCAAGGTTCAAAAGTGATACTTGGCCAACATGCCACCCAAAAAGGGAACTTCTACACCAAATAAGCCTACAAACAATCCTACTTGGACTCTTGATGAAAGTGAAAAAATGCATAGGGACATAAATGATTTACAAAAGAAGATAGTAACAAAAGATGAACTACAAGAGATGATGGAGGGTTTAAAAGGGGAGATCATGGAAGTATTGAAAAATTTCGTAACAGAGAAGACACCTGAAAGTGAAAATGCATCCCATGAAATTCATGATGAGGACACAAGGAAGGTGAATCAAGAATGGAGAAACTCCAACTTTGGTTTGAATACCAACCACGTTCCTAATATTGATATGAGGAATTTTGATGGAAAAAACCCAATCACGTGGATACTTCAGATGGAGCAATTCTTTGATCTCCATAATGTGCCACATACACAAAAGGTACTAATTGCTTCTTTATATTTAGAACCTAATCAATTTGTATGGTATTGATGGCTTTTTTCTCGCAAATCACTCGTCACTTGGAGAATTTTAACGGAAGAAATGATATCACACTATGAGGATACAAGGAGAAATACCTTCTTTAGCCAATTGATAAATCTCAAGAAAAAGGGTTCAGTTACTGAGCACATTGAGAACTTAAAAAGATTGAATATAAAGGTAACAGATATTCTAGATGATCACTTGATTGATGTATTCATAGGAACTTTAAAGGATAACATTCAACATGAGGTTCACGTTTGGGAACCCAAATCATTGGAGAATGCATTTAAGGTGGCAAGAAATGTTGAAAGTAAAAATATGGCTATGGCTACTAGAAGGAC
>ML782333.1:122446-145880 GCA_009831015.1 Picea engelmannii | reverse complement strand
TGTGTTTTTCGAATTCACCAAAACCAACTTGATGAGAATGAGGAAAATTTGATGAGTAACCTTCACTGCATACCTCAGATATGTTGTCTGAAACAGATGTAGAAGGCACTTCCTTCAATGCTTATTTTCCTTTGTTGTTCTTTGAAGTTTTCGCTTGAACCGTGCTCTTTCGTTCCAAGTAGTCTTCATACAACACTTTCACCATCTCGGCCATGGAAAACACCGAATCTCTGAACTTCTTCTCGTCTTGAGAAAGTCCTCCTGTAGATGTCATTTTCCTCCTTGAGATGTGCTCTTCCCTGGCTAACATGCAAAACTCAATTCCAAACGTCAACTAGCTCTGATACCACTTGATCCGTCAGGATTTTTCGAAATGACTTATGGTTGAGATTTTATTTGCATGCATTAATTAACCATTGGGAAACTTAACGAACAGAACGAGAAAAGAAATGAATTATACAGCCATTAACATATTTTCAGATCTGAAAAACAATGAAAACAGCAAACCATAATGCACAAGTTTGATAACGGAGTTCGGCAACTTTGCCTACGTCTCCGGGCCTTTTCTCTGTGAGGGAGGCTTCTTGATTTCTTTTCAAAAGCTTATTAGTACATCTTTACAATGTCGATTGGCTTCTAGACTGATCTGGTCTTGTTCGCCATGATCTCTAAAATCTTGCACAACTTACGGCACCTGAAACGGATGTCCCGAGCTCTCAGAAATCGTCCAACAACATCTCTACCTCAACAGCTTCCTTGCCTCAAACTGGCTTAGACCTGGCTTTGCCTCAGCATCTCTGCTCTCCAAAACCGTCCAAAAGCTATCCAAATCTGACCAAATGGCCTCAACATGGCCTTGGTTAAATAATTGGGAAAGTTGGTTTCAATCTCCAACTTCCTCCCAAGAATTAGGCTCTAAAAAAGCCCAATAACCCCCAATTACAATAAAAATGGATTAATTACAATTAAATTAACCCAAAAATTGGTTTAATAACCACTTGCAACTATATAATATGGTTAAAAATTAGGCGCAGCCCCCCAAAGGACACGCTCTTGGTCATATTAACACTCATATGGCCGAGCGCTAGCCCTTGGGCTAAGCGCTGGCCTTGCCCCTTTCGCTGGGCGCTACTCCTGGTCACATGGCGCATAACCGTGGGCTTTAACACGCCAACCAAATAACGGTTATATGTTATACCCCTGCGCTAACCTTTGGTCATATGTTTACGTTGAAAGGACCGTGGGCTATTGTGTTACCCGCGCCATTCGTAAACACCCGCGCAACACACCATGGGTCACATTACAACCAATATAACCGGGGGTCGGGGCTAAGCCCCGGCTCGACCCCCCGCGGCATATACAATAACATAAACTTAAATACTCAATAACCCGCACATATAACAATTCCAAACATGCGGTGTAACGGTTAAGCGGACGGTGTTAAGGCGTAGCCGGAGGGAGGAGGTCCGGGGTTCGAATCCCCCGGGCCCAAAACTTTTGACCCAGCCGTCATTGGCTAAACCTGGGGTGCCACGTGGAAGCCTCTGATTGGTCCACGTGTCACTTGCCTATTGGTCCACATGTCAGCGCCGTACGCTCTGTCACCTACCACGTCAATCGATCCATGTCATCTGCCGTACGCCCGGTCAGCACTGCCACGTTAGTGCCATGTCACTTCCGTACGATCCAGTCATCATGCCACGCAAGCCTGCCACGTCAGCTGCTGACGTCAACCTTCCACGTGTCACCCTTCCAGTGGTGACATGTGTCACTTAGGGATTGGTCCAACTGCGCACTAAAAATGCCAAATCAGCTTGACACGTGTCACGCTCTGAGACTGCCACGTGTCCTGTACGGACCTGCCACGTGCCGTCTCCTGATGCTGCCACGTGTCATGTACGGAAGCCACCACGTGTCCTCTCCTGATGCTGCCATGTGTCACCTATACGGACGTGCCACGTGTCGCACGTAAGGATGTGCCACGTGTCCCTGTACTGACTGACACGTGTTCTGTACGGACTATACGGACAGGTACAATCAGCATCCAAAATTTTGCCTGTTTGGCTCGGCGGACAGAATGCGATATCTTCTTCATACGGACTCTGTTTGACATAAAAATTATACCACTGGAATCAGGAAGATGAGCCGGACGCAATGGTGCTAGTTTCATTGGATTCCGAGCACTTTCATTTTTGAGCATTTTTCATGCCCTGACAGCCTTCTGAATCCGATTTCGGATCAGCACTCATGATGAAAACCTTCACAACTTCATGGTAATATCATATCCTAGATATCCTTAATCGACATATGATCTGGTAAACTCTATTCCCAGATCCGTTGTAAGACTAGAAAATTTTTAGGATTTACATGATAAATTTAGAGGGTCAGTCAATTGTAAAATGAACAGTTCTTCCTTGACTTATGAAACGATAAATCTAGGGACTAATGATAATCCGCAAAATATCAATTTAGTTACAGGATGCTCTGAACAAGAATGATATTCCTTTATAAAACTATTTAAATAAGTCAAGGACATTTTTGCCTGGACATACGATGATCTGAAGACATTCGATCCTAACATTATACATGACATCCCCATGAAACCACAAACTCAGCCTTTTCAACATAAATTAAGGAAGATGCACCCCAAATTGGAACTGACTGTCAAGAAAGAACTAAATACATTACTAAATGCAAAGATAATTTTCCCAATGAGACACACACAATGGGTGTCTAATCTAGTTCCTGTAAGGAAGAAAAGCAGTGAAATTCGACTCTGTGTCGATTTTCATAACTTGAACCGAGCATTTGATAAAGACAATTATCATGTTCCCCCAATGGAAAAAATTCTTCAGTAGGTATCTGGTTCTGAACGATTGTCATATTTAGATGGTTTTTTAGGATACAACCAGGTCCTCATGTCTCCACCGGACTAGTTAAAAACCACTTTTCATACCCCATGGGGCACTTATGCCTACAAGAAAATGCCTTTTGGACTCATAAATGTTGGGGCAACTTTACAGAGAGAAATGGACATTGCTTTTCATGGCCTCATAAACCAATCAGTAGTGTTCTATCTTGACAGCATTACTATTTTCTCCAAAAACAAGAAAGATCACTTGTCTCACCTTAGGACTATTCTAGAACGATGTCGCAAGTATGGCATATCTCTCAACCCTAAGAAGTCAGTCTTTGCAGTGGAATGAGGAAAACTGTTCGGGTTCATATTTTCCAGTTATGAAATGATCATCAATCCCAAAAGAACTCGATCCATTGCCAAACTCCCCCCCCCCTCTAAAAAATCCACGCAATCCTTTTTAGGCCAGATTAATTTTGTCAGAAGATTTGTCCCGAGTTTTTCAGAAATGGTAATACCGTTACAAAATTTAATTAAAAATGATGTTTAGTATCATTGGGCACCACAGGAAATTCAAGCCTTTGATTCCATAAAAAAATCCATAGTGGAAGCCCCTTCCTTGATGAGCCCTGATTTCTCGCGAGATTTCACTCTTTACACTTTCGCCTCCGATCGGTCTTACACTGTTGTGTTAACACAAAAAAAAATTGAAAGCAATGAAATCCCTATTTCCTTCATGAGCTCAGCTTTTAAAGGGGCGTAACTGAATTATCTAGCTGTAGATCAGTAGGCATATGTTGTTTTCAAAGCTGTGAAACACTTCTAATCATATCTGTTGAAATCCAAAGCTAAAGTCATCATTCCTTACCCTATTGTAAGAAACTTATTAGTACAAAAAGAACTAGGAGAAAAAAAGGAAAATTGGACGGCATCGTTACAAGAATACGACCTTGAAATAAATCCTAAACAAATTGTTAAAGGTCAAGGCCTATGTAAACTAGTGGTTGATTCAGTTAGATAATAGGAAAGTCAAATTAATATCTCAACTGTAAATCAGCCCAATGAAAATCAGATCTGTTGCACACAAGCTGTTGCTAATTCTTGGTATGATGATATAAAATTTCATTTGACACATGGATATTCTCCTCACTATCTTGATCCTAAAAACAGAAGAGCACTCAGGTTAAAATCTGTATCCTCCATCTCATAAATGATGTATTGTTTCGAAAGAATTTCGACGGTGTCCTTATGCATTGTTTAGAAAAAGAAGAATCATAAAAAGTGTTATCTGAGATACATGCAGGTGAAGCTAGTGGACACTTCAGTGGAGACACCACTACTCACAAAGTATTAAGAGATGGGTACTATTGGCCCACGTTATTTAAATATTCCCATGCATTATGTCGTAAATGCATAATCTGCCCAAAGGCTATTGGATGAGTGAAAAAGGCAGCATTCCCTTTGCAGCCTCTTACTGTGGATTAACCTTTTCAACAGTGGGGTCTCGACATCATATGGAAAATTAACCCTACTTCACAGCAGCATAAATATATCATTACAACAACGGATTATTTTATCATATGGTCCGAGGCTGCACCTTTGAAAGTGGTAAACACTAATCAGGTAGTATCTTTCCTTAACTTGAATATCATTACTAGATTCGGTATCCCTAAATATTTAGTCTTCGATAACGCATCTTGTTTCTCATCCCTCGATATGAATGTATTTGCCTTAGAAAAAGGGATTAAATTGAAATATTTTGCCAGCTACTACCCCCAAGGAAATGGCTTAGCAGAATCAACAAAAAAGAAATTGATCAAGATCATTAAGAGGACAGACTCTGAAAACCACAAGAACTGGCACAACACTTTGTTTAATGCACTATGGGCTGGCAGAGTAACACCCAAAGCTTCTATTGGAAACTATCCTTTATTTCTCATTTACGGGAGAGAAGCAATCCTACCTCCTCATGTTCTTCTCCCATCTTTGAAATTATCACAGAAAGTCCAAGAAGATGTCTGTATGCCTCTAGAAATTCGGATCAATGCCTTATTAAAACTAGAGGAAGTAAGATCACAAGTAAAGAAGAAGTTGGATCAGCATCAACAGATTGTGAAAAGCTGGTTCGATTCAAATTCTTCTTCAGATAGGAACTTTGAGGTAGGAGATTTGGTTCTCAAATGGGATAAACCTCATGAGGGGAAAGGGGAACACACCAAGTTCCAAAACTTGTGGTTGGGACCTTTCGTAGTCACTGAAAAAATAGGTCCTAGTTCTTTTCGTCTACACAATTTGGAGGGACAGCCAGACACCTTCTAGGTGAATGGCCAAGCTCTAAAAAGGTATTTTTCTTGATGATTCCAAATTCACCTCTGTACATATTTTCTTTTAAATTTTTCTTTTGTTTTTTTTGGATTTTGGTTCTTTTCATTTTGCTTGTTTTCCCTACTTTCTGAATAAACTTATGTCTGTATCACCTTTTAGTTTGTGAAGGGAAACCAGAATGCCTCATTATGAAGCAACAATCAAGGTCTTTTCAAAGCATCAATATTGTAAATTACGGAAATGCAGACTAGCTAAGGAAACTTTATGTTCGAAGTAGGTTTCATGGTTTCACTTTATAATCATGAGCAGACACGATCATCATTAAAGCTCTTTACGATGTCCCTGTTTTTAAAGAAAACAACTCAAGTATGATTTCATGTCCTCAAAAAGTTATTCTTATCAGAAAACTAATTTCAGGTCATAATGAAGGTTATCGAGCGAAAAATTAAGGCTGGAAAATATCAAGTGTTCTGAAAACCGAAATTTTCAGCATCACCCCTCTCTTCTGAAGATCATTAAATTTATCAAACGGTATCTAGAGAGTTCTAGGAAGTGTCTATAAGCCCTCCGAGATACTGAACAGGTTTGCTGGTAGCGGGTAAATGCATGCATGATGCCAAGACAACTCCATCGGGGTACTGAACAGGCCTACTGGCAACGAAGCAATGTCGAGTTCAAGAAAATTATCAGGTATAAATTTTGATATTAATCGTAAGTGCCCTTCATTTTGAATTGACAATTCTTGGACAGGGTAGAGGCGTCAAAGTGGGTTAATTGACATCCATGTTGAGGCTATGGACGCTTGCTAGCAACAACGGCCTTGTCAATAGTATCAGAGCCATTGAATTGAATATTGTTTCTCTTGTAATTAAAATTTGACACCATATTTTCATTTGAACACAGAGACATCTAAAGTTGGATTGTGTCATGTTTTTAGAATTTGATTGGGATGCTTGATTTCCTTTCAATTGTTCTTTAATATTTAATCATTCTAATCAGTCCTAACATGAAATCGTTGGTGATGCAGAGATAACTTCTTCTCCCAGTAAGTCTCCATTGTTGGCAGCCCTACATATTTTGCTAGTTTGAATGACAACCGACACTCCCTATAGTTGTCTTCACCTCATCCTGTAAATATTACTATTTGGGGGTGATTATTGGATTATAAAAAGACGTTTGATTATTCTTGTTTTATTTTTATCTTGTGTTTTTGTGCTTGATTCATGACTGAAAGCATGAATCAAGCATGGAAACTTAATTTTGTATTATATCCCTATTCAAAGCCTAGTTTTTAAAGGTTCATGGTGATTACTTCATATTTATTACTTGAATAATTTTATTTTTAGGATTTTAGATTGGCTAATGGAGCCATTAAACCTGCTAGAATGAGTTACACCAAACGGCTTGGGTTACTTAGACAACCCTAGACCGGACTCGTTCTTCCAGTTGACGGACGATCAATTTCGCCTGTCAACATGGATGAAAAAAATCTGTCCAGCTAAAATTCTACATGAAAATCAAGGGTGTCATCATTGTACTGTTCGATTTGATGTTTAGGGGTTTGACCAAAAAATATTTGGGCCAAAAAAATATCTTTCGACTTAAAAAAATATCAGTTCGGCCGAAAAAACGTATTTCATAATTTTGAAGATCCAATTGTCATGAAAGTGTTACCCACCTCCATGAATTTACTCTGCTGATATATGTTGCTGATGTATGTTCACATTTAACTGGTTATAAATGAAAACAATAAGTAATGAGTAAATGGTGATTGTTAACTAAGGCATTTTGTGAAAGGGAAGTTTAAAAGGATCCCTACACTGATTCACCCCCCCTCTCTATGTGGTCAGTGTGTCCAACAATTGGTATCAGAGCAAGCCTTCACCATAAGCCTTAACAATCTTGGAGGAGATCCATAGACACACAAATGGATGATGAAGTTCCAATCCTTCATGAGGAAAAATATTCTACATGGAGAATATAAATGAAGGTGCATTTGAAGGAAATAGGAGTGGGTGTTTGGAAAGCAACTATTGGTGGATCAGTTCCTTTGAAGAATAAGTCAAAGTTTGTAGCTCAAAGGGAACAAAATAAGAATGATGCATTGGATCTCAAGACCATTCTTAGTGTACTCTCAAGTTCTATCAAAGAGAGAATGGGACAATGCACTTCCGCCAAGGATCTATGGCTAAATCTAGAGGATACATACCAAAGCAAGAAGTAAGACACTAAAGACAACTCCATCAAGAACAATGAAGGTAAAAAATATCCAAAATCCTCTATTTGCAATTATTCTAAGTGTGATGATGTTGGAAAACAGGAAGACCTTGAAGACAATTCCATCAAGATCAATGAAGGTAATGAATCTCCAAAAACCCTCGATTGAAATATTTCAAAATGTGATGATGTTGAATATTTCTCTACAAGTGATGAAGAAAATCTAGAAATAGTTTGTGTAGATTCAAATGATATTTATCCCATGGAAGAAGTAGAAGAATAACTATTAGAACTTAAAAGGAAAGTTGAATGGGGTCTATTTGAATACAACTATGACCATTGTTACATAGAATATAGTTATCTTTCTGATAACACTAAAAGGTTTCTTAGAAAGAATCAAAGGCATATCTTGAAGTTAAAGGAAATGCTCAAGGAACAAGAAGAAAGTAAAAAGACTCAATTAGAAGAAAAAGAAGAAGAGATAAAAAGATTAAAGAATGAAATAGAAGAGAATAAGAAGCTAGATGATGAGATTAGCAAAATTATTGAAGTTAATGTCCATCTCAAGACCCAAATTAAAAGCCAAAAGGGTAGAAGAACTATTGAAGAATCAAGTAAATGAAAAGTAAGAGTCATGTCATAAGTTGGAAGATGAAGTTGTTGATCTTATAAAGAAAGTAGAGAAGTCAAAAAAAATATTGAATAGCTCAACAATATTGAATGAGATCTTGGATAGTCAAAGATCACCAAATAATAAATCAGGTCTTGGATACAACAAAGAAGCTACACATGTTGAAACAAGCACCTCAAACAAGCATGAGGTAAGTCCCTCACTCTCAAAGGATGGAAATAATGTTACAAGCCAACCATCTACACAAGGAAAGGAAAGTTTCAAAAGAACAAAGCAAGGAAGACATCAAGAAGCTATATTTACACCTCAAAGAAGAGAGACACCTTCAAGATGGACACCAAAGAAAAGGTATGAAAATGTTTTTCATGGTCATTGATACTCATGTAATGAATATGGTCACAAAGCTTTGGAATGAATATTTTATGCAAGGAGAGATAATGAAAGATTTCATAACACCCTAAGGTGTTGGAGATGTAATCAAGTAGGACACATTACTTCTCATTGTCACATCATGAGATGCTACAATTGTAGTGGATTTGGTCACAAATACTAGGTTTGTTGGAACACAAGAAGAAATTCCATGATGAGGACTTCATATAGCATGACTAGAAGAAGGAATGAAGTTAGGAAGGAAGACATTTTTGAAAAAATGGAAGATCGGAGATCAAGTTCTGAGAAGCAGGGACACCTTCAGAAGTGGGTAAAGAAGACTAAACAACCAGAGAAAAATGGTATCCTTAAATGAAGCTCAAGTTTGTCATATTTAGAATCATATGCATGTTACAATGGTAACAGTTGCATACATATGTGAGTTGACCTATGAATAGGTTTCATACATACGTGAGTTGTCTATGCAGCAGGCCATGTATCTGTGGTAAAGCCTTGGGAAAAAGGCTATGCATATAAATTACAACATGGTATGATGGTATAACTATGTGTTGTAGGGTCTGACATGGTTTGTTGCAGGGTCTGACATTGTTTGTTGCAGGTTTTCATGATTACATGTTGGCATACATAATTGATGTATGTATGGTGATGACATATGGTTGAGTGTTGAAAAATTATCTTGGATGCATGGTACTAACCCTAGAGTATGGAGTGAGACATTTTTCTATTGAAGAACAATGTTGGTTATGACAGTAAGGTTATGGAACTTTGGTTATGATATATATCATGATGATGCTAGCTAGAGATTTCATTGATCTATTGAGGCACACTTCTAGTTCATGTATTTTTGGATGCTTAGTATTTTTTGTAGTGCATGGAGGTTGACGTTGATCTATTGGGGTACATGGATGGTACATATTTGAGTTTCATTGATATATCTTATGATGTATTATTGGAATCATATTTGTTGGGTATCTTGGTGCATGCATTTGGCATATGGATGAGCTACATATTGGGACATGTAGTTGATGAGTTGATGAAGTGGTCATATTGTACACCATTGATGAGTCATAGCTTGATCCATAGTTGATGCATGTTTGGTACACATTTGGTACATTGTTAGAGGTACCTACTAGCAATATGATTGGCACATGGTTTATGGTTTATATGGCATTCATATATGAGGACACATCTTGATTGTAGTTCATCTTGTTGTTGTATTGGTGCATGGTTAATG
Source organism: Picea engelmannii (assembly GCA_009831015.1). Lineage (NCBI taxonomy): Eukaryota > Viridiplantae > Streptophyta > Pinopsida > Pinales > Pinaceae > Picea > Picea engelmannii. The sequence continues at coordinate 136,226 of ML782333.1, read as the reverse complement.
CACTTGCTTGGTATAGGTGGTGATACACGATTAGTGCAATGTTGATGCACTCATAGATGGTATATGTATGTGGATGATAGTACTTGGCTAAAGTACACCATTTGTATTACTTGTTTAGCATATACTTTGGTACATGATATATAGGATGATATAGTTGAGACACTTGATTGATTGAAATACATTGTTATGGCACTTGGTTCATGGTGGAGGCATATCATGAGTGATATGACACTTATTTGAGGCACCTGGTTGGCATGTTTGTAGAAGCATATGGTTGATACACTCCATTGATGATATCTTATGGCATATTCTATGTTATTGATGTACATGGTTGATGTACATGAGTGTTGTGCATGGTTGGAACACAATATGGCGCAGGATGTACTTGGTTGATGTTTTTTTCATGATTCTCTATTTTCATTGTTGACATATATTTTGCTTCATGGTGTATGGTATGGCACGCGTTTGATGCATGGATAGGTCCAAGGATTGTCATAGAAAGAGTGGTTGATCTATGTTCCAGTTGAGCAGTAGAATTTGCAGCAGAAGCATATTGTAGTGGTAGCATATTGTTCATATTGCAGAGAAGATAGGGGGAGACATACCCATAGGGGGACTCATTATTCTTCCCATAATTCCAAGAGGAGATATTTATCAGATGAAAAGATAAATACTTGGAAAAGGAGCCCTATACTTGGAGAAAGAGAAAAGAGGCATAGTTCCAAGGGGAGCGATGGTCACAGGGGAAGCATGAGCGATATATATTTAGCATTACATCAGAGTGATACCCCTTGTTCAAAAGGGGAGAGATTATTCAGAGGAATATCAAAGGAATTTAGGCAGGGGGAGCAACCCCAAGGACATAACTACCATTTTCCATTGTTGTCAAATGAGGAGAGATAGTCACATTGATTGAGATGACTATTGATGTAAAGCAATGCCTTGTCTACATGTTGCCATCAAATGTTTGGTGTTGACATCAATGTTGGTATTTCCATCAATGCCAAAGGGGGAGATTGTTGGATCTTGTTGTCATTTATGCCGAAGGATTGATGTCAAAGGAACAATGTATTGTCATATTATATTGATGGATCATGTATTGTCATTGATGTCAATGGATTGATTTCAAGTGGAGTCATAGTCATATGATGTCATGAATATATGAATATGTATCAATGAGTTGTCATTGATATATGATGCATAGATGAATATGGATCAATGAGTTGTCATTGATATATGATGCATAGATGAAGATGGATCAATTTGGTTGCATTGATATATGATGCATAGTTGGATTGATGTAAAGATTACTCATTATTGTCTTATCATGGTTGATAAGGAGTAAAAATCGATAAACTCCAAAGTGGTCCCCTTATGGTGAAATCCCTCATGGGAAGATGCTTTGCAGTTGAGTTATCCTAGTAGTATGGTTATAGAACCCATGCTTAATTGTGGAATAATGACATTAAGATCAGTGAATTTGTTAGAAAAACTATCCTATATGGATAGTTCTTGTCAAGACATTTCCGATGGTATGTGGAACGCCACATAACTCCTCACGGTTTGAGAGTTATGGCCTTACAAAGTTGGAGGACCCTCATATGTTGGCTTGAAGCCCCAAAAGGTCAAAGAAGTCAAAGTTATTGCAAAGAAGAAATTATTTAAATAATAAAGTAATGTGACAAAGTCAAGGAGTGTTATTTAAATAATAAATTAAATGGAGAACTTTCTAATTATGGAAAGTGGTTATAAGAAGGTTAACCCTAAAATGAGGAAAATGGGTTAAGTGGTCAAGTGGCTATTGGATACATGGACAAGTGGCGAATTGGGAAAAGTTGAAAATAGGTGACTATGTGGACAAAGTGGCCTAGAAGATGCTTCTAAGGAAGCTACTTGGAGAGTATAAATAAGAGACAAGGGTCTCTTGTGAAATAGATCTCTTGAGAATATTTTGAAGATCTATTGTGAGAGAGAGATTGCATGGAGGATCTCATGGGCGCATCAAAGTTTCCATAAATCTGAGATATTTACGATGAATGTTTCAAAAGTTCAGAAACCCTAGTTTTTGAAGGAGTACGCAAGTAGAAGCGATCAGAGGGCATACATATGCAGACTGCAGTGAGCCATAGAGTGTACACACGTGGTCTAAAGGAGGACATAGCGTGTACATTAGATGAAGTCATGAAGACATGAGTGTGAACTGGTGCGGGGTTCTTGAAGTCTGAAGAATTTCCATATCTGCATTCTATGGGCTCAGATCTGCCATAGAAAATATGGTATGGTTACATAGTTGTCTTGATGGATACTCTTGTTATTGTATGATGAATGCTTAAGCCATTCTTGGTATGGCTGTGGTGATATGGTTATGTTGATTTATTGATAGAGTGAGAAAGACTCTTATGTTTCAGTACTGATATGATTTCCATAGTATATTGGTTACTTATGTTTGAGTAGTATTCATATTGTATGGTTGAGAAGCATGAGTAAGTTTTTGGAAAGTATGGATGTGTTGAGACTGGTTATGATTTAAATTGGTCAGTGAAAGACAGAAGTGAATGTGACTGAAGGCTGCAAAAGATCTTAGTTTTTCATGGAGAGAAAACCCTAGTTGTTCAGAAGTCACACGTAGGTTGTAGTATAGACTGGCCACATACATACGCGGTATTACTGGTAGGGCATGTACATACTCGTGTTGCACTACTGACAGGTCACATATCTGTTGATAGATTGGTATGTGTTGAGCATTGATTCCTCTTCCCATTTGGTGTTGAGTTGTGTTAGTTGAGTCTTGCATTGTAGAGTTGTTGCTCTTGTGGAGTTGTAACTCTATTCAATTGTTGTTAATAACCCAAGTATTGTAGTTTGTAATAAAAGAAATTGTACATACATCTTGTGTTCTTTGTGTTCCTTGTGGTGATGACTTATTGATGATATATGTTGTTGATGTATGTTCACATTTAACTGGTTATAAATGACAACAATAAGTAATGAGTAAATGGTGAATGCTGACTAAGGAGTTTTTTGAAAAGGAAGTTTAAAAGGATCCCTACATTGATTCACCTCCCCCTCTCAGTGTGGTAGGTGTGTCCAACAATAATATCCATAGACAATTTTATTAGAGCTACTTCAGTACTTCAATAGGGGACTTTGTAAGTGGCTTCATTTTGAAAGTATCCAAACGTTGGTGTTCATTATTGATTTTGTTGTTGATATTGACAGTATTGAAAATTGCAACTAAAATCTCTACTTCACAACCAATTATATATTTTACCATCTTGACTTCTGAGCTTATGTGGCATACATATAAGTAAGAGTAAAATTAAAAAAAACATACCATATGCAGAAACCTTCTAGTCATTAATCTCCAAAGCAACCTTCTCAGTGGCTCTTGGCTTGGTCATATGGGCCACTTTAGATAGTTGGTGACAATGATTTATGTAATGCATGATATCAGAAGATTTACCTTTCATCTTGACCATTTAAGCTGATTGAGTTTGCATACCTTACCTTCCACTCTTGTTCATTAAACAATTCCACCTAGTCCATATGTTGTCTCAAAATTCCAACATTGTTTTGGAAAAAAATGTTATGATGCAATTTTATACTGCCTATAGTGTATCCTTGGTACCTAGTAGATTTTGTATCAACAAATCAGGAAGGATTATTGAGCTTGCAACACCTAATTCCTTTCTTTTTTCCTTTCCATGTCCTTGAGGATTCTTTAAATATTATTGCATTGGAAATACCAGTAAAGTTTCTTTGATTTGATCCTCTTGCTGGAGTCCTCACTAGTATCCATGGACATATTAGGTTTTGGAACAAATGATATCCACATTCCATATGACCTATAATTCTTCATAGCAACCAAACAAGGTAACCAAAATGTCCATGTAGAAGAAAACAAAACCACAATAGCTGAAATGAGAGTTTGTAATGTTTTCCAACTCCCTCTCCAAAATCATCACACTCCTTGCACTTTTAAGAGAAATTGTAGACAAAAAAAGGATAGAAAAAGGTAATCACAATATAGCTACTACGAACCTTAGGATGATTAGGTAGCTTTGCAGTACCCAAGTCAGGGTTCTAAGTTCCATCAGATCTAGATATCTTGGAAGACATTATTAGCAAACCTACAACTAAAATATTTCTCCATTGATTAGTCTGGTAGAAATCATCATCCTCCAAGTTTCTTTCATTAAACCATCCATGTATCATTTTTTTCCTTTGATATTTCATCATTATTCATGAATGGTATCTATGTGAGTGCACCATCGTTGATCGTTATGATCAATGCTATCACCCTTACAATTGTCCTGGACGAAGGGCTGTGGTGGCAGGTGGTCTTCTTGTGAGATCTGTGAGTTTCTGACGTATACCTATTTGACTATGGGTTTCCCATGTTTCCACTTTTCCCTCCTTGATATCTGCATATTTCCCAAGGTATTGCCATCAATATTTAAGTGGTATATAAACACACAATGTTTAATATTAACATGGTAGCTAGATTATTGTCCATAGGCATAGGATCCAAATCTAAAACAAAGAAGAAAGAAGAAATTCAGGAGATGAGTTTCCATGGGATGGATTTAGATCCTCACCTGTAAACATAAATTTTTTATCCATCTTTTGGTTTGCATGCATAATAAATGACAGGCTATTATGTTTAGCACTAGTATTCTTAGGACGTAGTGGCATGTAGCACAATTTATAGTTCACGACTTCTGTAAAATTATGGGGACTTGTTTCCTTTGCATCCCCAAATTTTAATGTATATGCTTTCTGAGACATAGCACATATAGTGAAGAAGGAATCAATCGAATCCAATTATCACTTAATGCTTCCATGAATGCTGCAACTAGAAGCCAACTAATATTATAATTTTATTTGAACGTAAATTTCTTAAATCATTAAGATCTAACTTCTCGATTTATATAATATCATTCATAATAAATTAATTAGAAATTGCAGTCCTTGGAAACTAAGTTTAATAAAATAGATGAAGTTTTTCTATTATTCATAACAAGAGGATATACTAAATTATTAATTCATTGGAACGTAAAATTCATAAATCATTGAGAACTAACTCCATGAAGACATACCAAATTTAGTCCTTAAAATCTAAGTCTAATAAAATAGATGATATTTCCCACCCAATAAAATAGATGATATTTCCCAACTTCATTAAGCTGAAACAAATCAATTATTACTTATTAAAAGTCTTCATTGAAAACTTACTTTAGTGGAGGACAAGCCACACCTATTTCAATTACTGTGTAATTCTCATAATAAAGAATGCCATGGATTTTGAGGTTTCAGTGGCTTCAGGATCATGCATGTTGGTTTGTATGTGGATTATGATGGGGATATATTAACTTACATCTTTGGAAAGCATGCCACTAATCCAGATTTGGATCCAGGAGCTTGATGGGGCTCAGAAAGGCCTAAAAATCAATGTTCTCATAATGGATTCAAAACAGACGTGTGTGTAGGCCTCGTTGATACAAACCCAACGCAACTTGAACGGGCTCAAAAAAATGTCTTATTCTCTTGATAACATGCTCTATTCATTTTCCCAAATAGGGAAAAAGTCAACAGTCAACTGGCAAAAAGTCAATGCTGACATCAGCATGACATCATACTAACATCAACATGTTGACATAGCATTAAGACACGTGGTAACACATCAGTAGGCTGACTGGGTAGATGACAGTGGTCCAATCTCATTTCGACAAGTGGCACATTTTGTGGGCAAATGAACAGGTTCCACATGGCCCAAACATGGGTTGCCACATGGCACCCCAACATTCGGTGGTTTGCTAAAAATTTTGAGTTTCATGGGATTCGACCCCATGACCTTTTGGTAGAGGAAATTTCTTAGGGACAGGTCAGATTACCAATGCGCTATTGGAGGGACTTGTTATTACAAGTCCGCATTAATATATATAAAGTGGGTTTAATGTAAAGCGGAGGTAAAAGGGGTTGGGACTAAGCCCCAACCCGCGTGTTTATTATACATATGACCATAGGCCCATTGCTACTCCACTCCAATCCATAGTTCGATGCAAATTTTGGGGCGGATTCATAGCACATGCCTGCCATATGATTAAGGGGCGGTAACCATAACATGGCGCAAATGTTGGGGTGCGATCCTATGAAGCATCACCATGTGACCTTTACTTGCGGGTTAAGGGCCAACGAGCAACCCTTAGGGGTTGGCGCTTGGCCATTTATAGCCATATGACCATGCTTTGGAGCACGTGCCTAGGCCGTTGGGGATAATTTTGATTTTTGTTGTAGAAGTGGGCTATCTAACCTTATAATAGTGATTTTTGATCATTTTTGGCCTACTATTGGAGAGTTTTGCCCATTTTGGGGGGGATATTAGGACTTTTTTTAGGCTAGATCTTGGGAGGAAGTTGGGATATGGTTACTAACTTCAAATATATATAAACCAAGACTTCTTGAGGCCATGTGAGGAGATTTAGAGAAGAGGTATGCTGAAGGAAAGCCAAGCCAAAGCCATTTTTATGCAGGGAAGCTGTTGAGAAGCACACCTTTGTGGGCCATTTCTAGGAGCTTCGGTCATCCGATTTGAGTGTCGTTTCTTCTATTGGGTTCTTGAGATCTAGGAGAACAAGACCAGATCAGTTTTGTAACCTTTTGGCACTATTGGGATGTATTTATTGAGATTTGAATAGAAATAAGAAAGCCTCACCCACTGAGACAAAGGCCCGGAGACGTAGGCGAGATTGTCGAACTCCGTTATCACATTAGTGTTATGGTTTGTTGTTGTTTTTTGCTTCATTTCAGTTATGTACATGTTTATATGGCTGTGATATCTTCTCATATCTTCTTCGTCTTTCATTAATCTTCCTAATTGGTTAATGAACACATGCATAATATCTCAACCATAGTCATGTAAAAGATCCTTTCGGATCAAGTGGTATCGGAGCTAGTTGACGTTTTGATTTGAGTTTTTCATGTTAACTAGGGAAACTATACTTTGTGGTGAAGGTGATCTTGTTGAATAAAATCCATTAATTGTATTGAGAAAGCGAACTTCTCATAGTGAGAAGATGGCATCATAAGAGGAAGTTTCTCAGGATGAGAAAAAGTTTCGAAAAAAAAAATTCGCCATGTCGGAGATGATGAAGGTTTTGTATGAGGATTACTTGGAATGGAAAAGACCAAATATAGGTGAATATTTAAAGGGAAAATGTGAAGAAGGAGAGGATCCTCCTCAGATTCCTGCTTCACCTCCATCATCACCTCCTTCTTCTCCTTCTTCTTCAAGTTCAAGTTCTAAATCCAATGCAAAGAAACATGTTCATAAACATAAGAATGAAATGTCATTATTAAAACTTGATGTTAAATTTGAATTACCCATATATGATGGCGAAGTTAATGTAGAGAGTCTTAAAATTGGGTCAGAAAGATGGAGGTCTATTGCAGTGTGCAACAGATCAAGGATGAGGCCACAAAAATCAAGTTGGCATCTTTGAGACTTGCAAGCACAACACTCATTTGGTGGTAAAACAAGTTTCAAAATGGAACACAACAAGCGGGTAATGTATTTCCATCATGGAAAATTTTTATTTATGCACTTAGGAAACAATTCTATTATTTGGGTTATAACGAGAAAGTGTTAATTGAATGACAAGCTTTAAAACTAAGAAAAGGACAAACAATGAAAGAATACACAAATGGCTTTCGAAAAATGGCATTGATGTTAGATATTCTTTACATACCCAAGAAACTCTTATGAAGTATATAGGAGGTTTACCTGCACATATTAGAAACATTGTATTCATTCTTTTACCAACTAATCTTGATGAGGTTAAGGTCAAGAGACATACATTGAAGAAGGAAAAATAAGTGTTGGTGTATCAAGGGAATCATTGTCAAGGAAAGAGGACAAGAGGAAGTGGCATGGAAAGAAGTCAAATGTAGTGACGAGAAAGGAAGAGAATCCCTCCAAGCATTACAAGAAAGAGGGGCATGATGAGGACATTTGTTGGCAGTTTCATCCCGCGAAGAGACTGAAGCGGTTCAAGGGAAAGAAGGGGAGGCAAACAGTTGCGGCAACAACACGACCCACAAACTTGGGATTATATTAAGGTGATGAATCTAAGGTCTCATTGGTTGGTATGACAAGTAAAATTTGTGAAGGAATTGATTGTAGAAGTAACTTGTTTCATATAAGATTCATCATGCGACACACAACGGTTGATACATTAATCAATAGTGGATCTCGATCTAACCTAATTTTTGATAAATTGGTTAAGAAATTGGGGTTAAAAACATAACTATATCATAAGCCTTACAGAATTAAATGGATAAGCAACCATCATCAAATTCACATAACAAAGCAGTGCACCTTCAAAATTTCAATTTCATCTAAGTATGTGGATGAGGTAACATGTGATGTAGTGCCACTAAGTGAATGTGGAATGGTCTTAGGTAGTCCATACTTATATGATCGTAAAGAAATCTTCTACAGGACAAAGAATCAATATCAATTAACCAAAGAACATCAATATTCTGTGGTTCATGCTCATCATGTAAAGGAAAATAAAAATCTTCAAACTATGGAACAATTAAAGAAGGTGGTTCAAGAAAGCAACAAACCTAAAATTGTTTCAAATCAAGTAATCAATCTTAGGAAAGAATAGGAGATGATTGTGGAATGGAAAATATTAGCTATTGTCGTGCAAATATTACAAACACATCAGCTTGTTTGCAGTCATATTTGTGATGCTATCATTAGCAATGTTGTCTATATAGATGATAGTAGCTTCAATAAGATGTGATAGGGTTCAAATGGCTAACAATATGCTATCAGATGTCATGATTGTGTTACAATTGATATTGATGAGACAGGTACACAGGACAAAGTTCAAAGATAGAGATCAATTCGGGTGGCCTATCCCGAGCTTGATGACTGGTGAGTAAAATTTTGGAGACCAAAAGTTCTTTTAGTGGGTAGGTGTGACCCAAATTCAGATCCAAGTGCCTGATGGGGCTCAGAAAGGCCTAAAAATAAATGTTCTCAGAATGGATTCAAAACGGACGTGTGCATAGGCCTCGTTGATATGAACCCAACGCAACTTGAAAAATCTCAAATGGACGTCGTATTCTCATGATATTACATTCTTTTCATTTTCTCAAACAGGGAAAAAGTCAATAGTCAACTGGAAAAAAGTCATTGTTGACGTCAACATGATGTCATGCTGACGTAGCATTGAGACACGCAGCAGCACAAAAATAGGCTGACTGGGCAGATGACAGTGGTCCAATATCGTTTCGACAAGTGGCACATTTTGTGGGCAAATGAATAGGTGCCACGTGGCCCAGATGTGGGCTGCCACATGGCACCCCAACATTCGGTGGTTGGGTAAAATTTTTGGAGCTTCATGGGATTCGAACCCATGAACTTTTGGTAGAGGAAATGTCTTAGGGACAAGTCGGATTACCAATGCGCTATTGGAGGGACTTTTTATTACAAGTTCGCATTAATATATATAAAGTGGGTTTAATGTAAAGCAGAGGTGGAAGGGGGTTGGGGCTAAGCCCCAGCCCACAAGTTTATTATACATATGAACACAGACCTGACGCTACACCACTCTAAATTTTGTCACAAATTTTGGGGTGGATTCATATCACCTGCTCACCATATGACTCGAGGGCGGTGACCATAACATGGCGCAAATGTTGGGGCGCGGTCCTATGAAGCATCACCAACCTTTACTTGCGGACTAGGGGCTAGCGCACAACCCTTAGGGGTTGGATCTTGGCCATTTATAGCCATATGACCCTGTTTTGGAGTGCACACCCAGGCCCTTGGGGATAGTTTTGATTTTTGTTGCAAAAGTGGGTTATTTAACCTTATAATAGTGATTTTTGATGGCATGTTATTGGAGATTTTTGCCCATTTTTGGGGGGATATTGGGCCTTTTTTTTAGGCCAGATCTTGGGAGGAAGTTGGGAGATGGTTACCAACTTCATATCAATATAAACCAGGCCTTCTTGAGGCCATGGGAGGAGATTCAAGGAAGATTTATGCTGAAGTAAATCCAAGCCAAAGCCATTTTTATGCAGGGGAGTTGTTGAGGAGTGCACCTTTGCGGGCCATTTCTGGTAGCTCTGATCATCCGATTTGAGTGTCGTTTATTCTGTTGGGTTCTTGAGATCTGGGAGAACAAGACCATATCAGTTTTGTAACCTTTTGGCACTATTTTGATGTACTTATTGATATTTGAACATAAATAAAAAAGCCTCGCCCACTAAGACAAAGGCCCGGAGACGTAGGCGAGATTATCGAACTTCGTTATCACATTGGTGTTATGGTTTGTTGTTGTTTATTGCTCCATTTAAGTTCTATACATGTTTATATGGCTGTGATATCTTCTCATATCTTCTTCCTCTTTCATTAATCTTCCTAATTGGTTAATGAACACATGCATAATAACTCAACCATAGTCGTGTATAAGATCTTTTTGGATCAGCCACCCTCCATGTATTTATGATTATTGGTGTAAGCATTTGGAGAGGCTTCAGACGATATCGTAATAGGTTGGTAAATAGCCTCGGGTTCCAACCAACAAATATAAATTGTGTGATTTTAAATCTGATAAGGACCCTCTCTCATGGAAAATTCAATTATAAACTATATGTTTATTTTATTGTAATCATTGGCCATAGAGGAGTTTTATTCGTCGAACGCATGAAATTATTTACAAGTCATATTTTAATTATTATTTTTTTATCAAATTATTATGTTATTATAGTTAATAAATCTCTTCTTAACCTTTGAATCATCAATCCGTCTAAGTCCCATGATTTAATTAGTCTTAGAGTTTCGAATCACCAATCTGTCTAAGTCCCACCATTTAATTCAGATTAGATTTTCAAATCATGAATCTATCTAATTTCCATGATTTAATTAAGCTTATATTTTTAAATTTGATTGGTGGCCATAATTTAAGCATCTCTACTAAAACACTTTATTCCAATCAGTTATTTACATTTTATTCAATTACAAAACACTTTATTCCAATCAATTATTTACATTTTATTCAATTACACTTTATACCGGGTAGGGGCTAGCCATTGTGTGGCTATTAGCCTTGTTCCTTAAAGTTGCTAGATTTTCACTCAATCAACAATCTTTTACCTTAATGTTAATACACAAAGATTTTATTTTTCTTAAAACAAGTTTGTGTATTAATGTGTAATATAGGAATGAATTTCAAATAACCAAACTATATGTCACAAGATAATTCCTTCATGATGCACATTGTATCATACCCATGGCCATTTAGCCTCTTTGAGTGACCCACAAATAGCCCCATCCTCCTTGCAAGTATTAAATATGCTTATGGCATCTCAATCCACAATTGAGAGGGTCTCATTTTAATCAATAGGAAATGGAAGTGATGAGTGTGGTAATTTCCTTTTTTCTTCTCCTTTAATTGTTTCATTATCCTTCCCAATTGAACAACTTGACTATTTTGTATCCATTATTTACGATTGCTACCGCATTTGTCTTTCTTGAATAACATGAATCTTTGGGTTGAATTTTTATATTAAATAAATTATTTTTATTAGGAAAAGAACATGGATGCATTATTTATGTATCCAGGTTGCTAACTTGTTCAATTACAAAATTAAGGAAGAAAATTGTATATTTTGTTATTTTCCAGGAGCTGCAAAATTTCTTATCAGTCGAAGTTCAGAATATCAAATTTTCCAAATGCTACAGAATTTTTCATCAACAAGGATATCAATTGTTGGAGCTACTCAGTATTGTAGAGTTTTTCATCGGCATATGGATATTTTCAAGGGCGTGTGATCTATTTTGGGCTACTGAAAAAGCATTAGACGGAAACATAGGAAGCCATGTAACATACATTGAGCGCTACTCACAAGGACACGATACTTATGTATTTTATTTTTATTTAGTCAAATGTAAGACGAATGAGATGTAAATAGTTAAATTAGTAAGACATGAATCCATTTTTGCGGATATCATTTTATTTTGAAAGATAGGAGTTAAAACAACCTTTTAGTTAATTCCTGGAAAATGGGGCAGTTGCCCAAGAAATCATGAAATTTTTGTGCAAAGAAGCAAGAGAAAGAACCTATCGGGGTTCAAAATTTTGACTATCAATATATCATTCTTGGTTACAAATTGTCTTTTGTTGAATCTTGTTCTTACTATGATTAGTTGAGTTAACACATGGATCCACCAATAGGATGTATAGCAAGGGCCACTCTACAACAATGGTCATTTTATTTTAATATGCAACTTAGTTATTGTAAGGCCCAAATTTAACAAAGCCTAAAAAAAAATATAAATTTAAACAATTAAGATTATTTCGACGTATAAACAATAAGCAATTTCTTTATTCATCATATAAGCAGTAGAAATTTAAATTTATGAATAGCATACTAATAATTTTAAATAACCATCACATGTTCATGAGAATGCGTACATAAAAATACCTCTGTCTGATACTAAATTCCCGACCTTTGGTTTTCCTCTCTGTTGCTCTGCCCAGACTCTGCTTGATGCTCTAACCAAACGCTGCCCAAAATCGACTAACGACCCAGCCAGCTAGGAGCAGCCTATCCGGCTCCCTAGCTCCAGGATTCCATGAGGATTCTTGGCCCCCGAGCCCAAAACTCCCAGCAACCTGGTGCCCCCTGCAACAGTTCACCCAACCTCCAAAACCAGAAAAATATCCAATAGAAAAATGCAGTCCTCTCCTCCCAATTTTTCATAATCCCCTTTCCCGAAGGCCTCTGCCCAGACATATCTCCCCCATTCACCGACTCCTACTCTCCTTTAATGCCACCCACCTTATCCTTCCATTTATCACCTTATCCCTCCACTCAATGCTTCATCCCCCCTTGCATACGTAAAGTTTATAATAAATAAATAAAAATTATTATGCTCTTAATTCATTACCCAAACCTTTAATGGGTCAATTAATTAATTAATTAATCATTCAACAGATATAAACAATTAATAATTAATTAATTAATATTATTAATAAATAATCATTGTTTAACTAAAATATATTAGGACAGTTAATTAAATAATTAACTATACTTGATAAACCCTATGCAACTATTTAACTAGGGTTGTTACATACACCCACCCTTCAGGAAACTTCGTCCCGAAGTTAAGGTATTTTATGATACAAGGGAAAAGAAACATGGTTCACACATTCATAACAAATAACCATCATTATTAGTAAGTAAGCCAAGAAACTCATTCGTACTAGTGTACATGCGCAAGAAATGCATGTGTAGCTAGTACATACAAGTCTCGTTCATGTACTAATATCAATAACTATCATCTCTTTAGTAATTTCCATATGCATCCAATCCCTTCAACAAGACTATTCATTTTATAAAAGAAAATAAACCAATCTAATGTTTGCGAAATCCTTTAATTTCAATTATCTATCTCAACAACGTTATTTAGACAATTGTAATTTAATTACATAATTATGAATATTCATATATATATATATATATATATATATATATATATATATGCATTTTCTTTTCAGGAGGAAAATTAATAAATTCCACCATAAAACAAATCTTCATACACTCTCAACTATTTCTACTCATCCTTCCTCCCTAACTTACTTCCATCTTACATTCCTATCCTTCCTCTGTTAGACTATCTTGGAGCGTCAACTATATTGACCTAACTCAAAATAGAACCCGTAAGCAGAAGTGTCACTATCTTGACCAAGCTTCCCCA
>ML782333.1:86676-116216 GCA_009831015.1 Picea engelmannii | reverse complement strand
ATATATATATATATATATATATATTTAAATAATATAAAAAAAAAATCAAAATAATCAAAAAAAAGTGCAAGCACGCATGGATTCCACGTGCCCGCCTTGCTTCCTCCAGCACCCTCCTGACCTAAACCTAACCCTACACGTACTCTCTCTCGAGCTCTCTTCCCCTAAAACCTTACACAAACTCTGTGGCCTCTCCACTCTGCTCTCTCCCTCTCAGCAGGCTCGATGCTTGACTCTGAGCGCTGGTGCTTGGGCGATGGCTTGTGTGTTTTGTATCTGGCGTTGGTCACTGGTGTTTGGGTGATGGATTTTGTGTATTGTGGCTTGTATGTTAAGTGCGCGCGAGCCCAATTTTACCCATTCGTGCTTGGTTCCTGGTGAACTGGGCTTTAAGACATTTGTGGTTGCATGCCTTGTGGTCGTATGATATTGCGCATGTCCCATGCGTTGCGTGTCTCGTGGGCTTGGCGCTGGTCTTTTTGTTGTGTATTGGATAACTAGACATGTTGTATGGCTTGTGTGTATTGTGTTTTGCGCTGCAGAGGCTCCCGGTATCTCTGAGAAGTTTGCGTTCACCGTCATCATGAAGAATCCGTTCTAGGCATCCATTAAGAAAAGAGCCCATACTCGCTTGGAGGTCAAACCCTAAATTACTATGAATCTCTTGTTTCGTTGTGAGGAAACTGGAGGTCTAAGACCATGGGATGCTGCGGCTAATTAGATGACGATCTGTGTATGTGGGAAGAGTTGATTCTACCCCTAGAAACATCCAATTCACCCGACGTCGAATCTTGCCGCCTCAAACATACCCCAGACGAGAATTCACGCGAAAGGATGGAAACCCCATCAAATTCGAACCCAGATTCCTGGTGTTCACTATCAAATGACCTGTGGAGAAGCATTCTGGAATGATTAAACACTGTAGAACTCTCGCAAGCGGCCTGCGTGTGCTCTATGTGGAACTCCATCGCATCAAAGTCTCAACTGCAAATAAATGCGCTTAAATATAATGGCTAACCTGTGTTGTGTTGTGGTATGTGCTTGACAACTGTGGACTTTTGATCTCGGTGCGAGATAATGGCTAAAAAAATCCCAAAATTTATTTAATTTTTATTATATTTTTTTTCTAAAAATTAATTTTTTTTTATTATAAATATATATACGATGAGCGTAGCAGTGCTCCTCCTCGAAACATGGAGAGAACAGTAGATGGGACTGGGAATTCAATGCAAAGAATAGGTTTGTCGGTGCTTTATCCGGTGAGACATCTCATGGTTGCTTTGTTCATGCATTGGGTGGCCGAGCAGATGTCGGTGTCGGTTTTGGTGGACATTACCATGAAAGCTCTGTGTCCTAGGAGAAATTCTTGCAGTGAATTCATTTATCTCACAGGCACGCAGCAGATGGTACGTTTAAATTTCTTTAAGATTGACATTTACATGTTCCTATTTCTTGTAAATTTATAAACAATGAGAGCCTTAATAGAATAATGATATAAAGTTCTAATAAATGCCTCCGATTTTTAGAACTGAAAATACAACTGAAGTTTAAAATGAGAAAGAATCTTGCTAACTTGGAGTTTGTTTACGATGACAATATTTTATTTAAATTATTATACAGTTGAGTCTTTACTGCTGGCGAAGTGGACAACTGGCTTATTTGGCAGGGGCAGTGGTCCTTATTTTGGATAATTTTGGCAAATGAAGCCTGCTTCCAAGATTTGTAGTCATAGATATGGTCTGTCTCTCGAAGCTTCTTACTACTTCAGTTTTCACCGGGTTTACAGGGTTGAATCTGATTATATAAAATAGCCAACATATGGCTTTGTTTAAAGGCATTACGCCCACAATGAATGAATTTACGTCATTTTTTTTTTTAACTAAAATTCTTGTTTTAATTCAAAATTAAAGTTCTGTCTAAAGTCTTGTTAACTGACAGGGCCTCCATCCATAATTGTCTAGTTCCAGCTTCCTTCACAATTTCAATATGTGTATTATTTATATTTATAACAGTGTTAAACTATATTTATTTTTTCAGTATGTATATTATTATTTAGATTTATATTTGTGTTTGTAGGCTTTGCTTGCAGGTTAGGTGGAGGTGGAGCTTGCCCATATTTGTATACATTTATGCACACACTCCCTCATTTTTCTATATATAGAGTGTTGATGGGTGGGTAGGTGGGCCTTTGGTCCCAGATTTCAAACTTCAGCTCTGATACCATGTGTAAGGCCCAAATTTAACAAAGCCTAAAAAAAATTGTAATTTAAACAATTAAGATTATTTCGACGTATAAACAATAAGTAATTTCTTTATTCATCATATAAGCAACATAAATTTAAATTTATGAACAACATGCTAATAATTTTAAATAACCATCACATGTTCATGAGAATGTGTGCAAAAAAATACCTATGTCTGATGCTAAATTCCCGACCTTTGGTTGTCCTCTATGCTTCTCTACCCAGACTCTGCTTGATGCTCTGACCAAACCCTACCCAAAACTGACTAACCACCTAGCCAGCTAGGAGCAGCCTATCTGACCCCCTAGCTCTAGGATTTTGTGAGGATTCCCAGCCCCCAAGCCCAAAACTCTCAGCAACTTGGTGCCCCCTGCAACAGTTCACCCAACCTCCAAAACCAAACTCCAAAACCAAAAAAATATCCAGCAGCAAAATACAGTCCTCTCCTCCCAATTTTTCATAATCCCCTTTCCCGAAGGCCTCTGCCCAGTCATATCTCCCCCATTCATCGACTCCTACTCTCCTTTAATGCCACCCACCTTATCCCTCGATTTATTATCTTATCCTTCCATTTATCACCTTATCCTTCCATTTATCACCTTATCCCTCAACTCAATGCTTCATCCCCCCTTGCATACATAAAGTTTACAATAAATAAATAAAAATTATTATTCTCTTAATTCATTACCCAAACCTTTAATGAGTCAATTAATTAATTAATTAATCATTCAAGAGATATAAACAATTATTAATTAATTAATTAATTAATCATTCAAGAGATATAAACAATTATTAATTAATTACTTAATTAATATGAATAAATAATCATTTTTTAACTAAAATATATTATGACAGATAATTAAATAATTAACTATACTTGATAAACCCTATGCAACTATTTAACTAGGGTTGTTACAGTTATCGTTAATTTCATTTCCCAATTAGTAGATTTATATTCCTGTTAGTTATTTTTTGTTTTGCAATTTTATTCTTTCAAGGAATTTTTACTTTGGATTGGATTCTCTTCCATGCATCAAGTAGACTAGGATTCGAAGCAGTTTTCAGTTTCCTTATAATGTTTAGATTGCAAAGTATGGACCAGTTCTGTATACTTAATTTACAACAATGCAATTGGTTGAATTAGGTTCAAACAAGCCCCATAGTATCATTACATTTTTATTTCCTGGAGTTAAGTTTTTTTAATTTTTGTAATTATTTTATGTAGTTTGTATTTCCATATTTGATGTAAATATTTCTTGTAGCTTATATTTGTGTCTTGCTGTAACTTTTTGTAGAAGAAATTTTCATACACTATTGTATAATTTCTTATTATATAGTTAGCATCTACTTTTGAATTTCTGTAAATAAGGAAAGTGAGAAAAGTAATTTCCCCCAAAAATAATATAAAAAGGAAAAAATGATAGTTAGCATTAAAACCAAGCAATCAAAAGCCTACAAATATGCATATACTTTGCACAACGTTTTGAAAATTTACATTCCCTAGGTTGATAATTAAATTAGGTTCTTACGGTTAATGGAGTGTTAATTCCAAGTATTGTTGGAGCCCATCACTTTTTGGTGTCGTTGTCAGAGAAGCGCTAATATTTTTGGAGATTTTTCCTTTGCATATGGATCTAGGAACTTATTCATTGGAGTATACTTCTCTAAATGAGAATGAATGAGGAGCAAAGATAAGTTTGGAAGGTTTCTACCTAATACCACTTTAAATCTTGATCCTACATAATTAAGTAAGGAAGAGGTTTTTGGTTCAACCTTTCACACTTTGAAAGACAAACCCAAGGTTCAAATTGAATTAGATGACCCATATATTGATTTGTGAAGATTTCATAGACCCTTTGGAGTAAAATATGAATCCACTGGTTGGGAACTTGAGACTTTGTTCAATATGGGAGATAGAGATGAGAGACATGAAGAAGAAAGACATATTCCAAGAAATGAACCAGACAGTGATGAAGAGGAATACGTATTACGTATAATGAAATCTGATGAAGAAGATTAAATGAAAAACATAAATATTTAAGTTCTTCCACTATTTTATGGGATACCTAGAGGACCCAAACACCTTCTTGTTTGAATTTGAAGTTTTGTGTCGGATATATGAATAAAAAAATGATGCTCAAAAGATACGATTGTTTCCTTCAACTTTAAAAGATGTTGTTTTAATGTGGTTCATGGGACTACAAGGAGAAAGCATTGGTACTTTAGAAGAGATGAAGAAATATTTCTTAGAGAAGTACAAGTATTATTGTAAGGCGTGAGAAACAAGAAATGATATTTTTCATACGACACAAAGGGTTGATGAAACATTGGAGGAATATGCTGAGAGGTTTCATTTTAGTTATAAACGAGGCACAAATTGTAAGCTTGACGATGAATCACTCAAATTAGTTTTGCTTAGAGGAGTAAGGGAAGATTTGATGACAAAAAAGGATTTAATTGTTGCATGGTATATTTATCAGTTCACCTATGATAAAATAAAGGACCTATTTAGAAATTACTCAAGAGAAACCATGAGGAAAGGTAGAGGGTTAAAATTTGTCTTACCTTCAACATCAAATAATACAACTAGAATTACCAAAGATGAAATTGGAAATCTAATCAGGGATATGAAAACAAACATTCTAAATTCTTTATCTATGTAATTGGATTCTCTACAAAAAAAGAAGAAGATGAAAAACATAAATCCTTAGCAATTTTGTGTCTTAGGTGCACTAAGAAACATCCATGAATGGAGTGTCCACTTGTTGTAATGAAAGTATACAATGTCTATTATGAAAATCATGATACTGAAAAGTGCCCAAAGTTTCCAAGTTTAAAGGAAATGCATCAAAATGTTGAAAAAGTGTACTTTATTAGTCATCAACAGTTTGGACAGCTAAGACCATAGTTTCCAGGAGGTATTCAATATTAGTACTCAATACCACCATGCTCTAATCAATATCTTCCACAAAACAATTAGCCATAGTTTTCACAATTCCAACATAGTCGACAATCCTTTCCACAATTTCAAACTAATTCACATCCATGACAACCACATTTCCCTCATCCAATGAAATATAGTCAGCAACCATATACAATTCAAGGGAACACATGGCCAAATTAACAACAAATTTTAAGACCATATAATAATTAGCCTATACACCACCAACAACAATTGTTTCCTCCTCCAATACAAGGCTATAGTCCAAAAAATGTAAGACCATTGTAGTTGCCTTCCCAACCTAATATGAATCCTAATAACAGGGCAAGGAAATCCAACCAACCACAACCAAGTCAACAACAATCAAAGTAATCAAATAATTCCATCCCACCAATACAACCGGGTCATCCAGTTTATTCTAATGAAGTGGGAGATTTTCCAACCTATACAGTTTTAGCACTTGACTGTCAAGTCACTCATCTCCGGTCAAGAAAAGTGTTAGAAGATACTAGATCCCTTAGTGTAGAAGATGTTAGTGAGGAATAACTAGTGATTGAGAAGGATAGAGAACAATTGCAACCAATGTAATCCTCTACTCATGTTGAATCTGATATCCAACATTCTCTAGGTAACAAGGATAATATTGTACCTTTTTCGGAGAGATTAAATCAACCTAAAATTGAACCACAACTAGTTTTTGACATTATGGAAGAATTGGAAATTTTATGTGTTAAAATCCCTTTGATTCAGGCCATAAAAGACATTCTCATTTATAATAAATTGAATAGATATATATGCGTCAAGAATATAGGAAGGAAGAAACAAGATTCCCCTATTTTCCAAGTAGTAGGATAGTTGTATGAACTTATGTTAGGAGAACTGTTAAGCCAAAGTACATTGATCCAGGTAATCCTATAGTCCAATTTTATATCAGAAAAACTCCAATTCCAAAAACTTTAATTGATTTGGGCACAACAATCAATGTAACGACCATAGAAGCTATGGAAAACTTGAATATTCATAATCTAATGCATAAAACACTAACAAGTTTTCAAATGGATAACATGACAACAGTTAAACTTGAAGGGATCCGAGAATATATTGTAGTTACAATAGATTCATGGGAATACCCAACATATTTGATAATCATGCACCCCAAAACAAACACGAGGGGATATCCATTAATATTGGTGTATCCATGTTTAGCAATTGTCGATGCTTACATAAAATTTCGCTAAGAAAATATGACAATTTCATAACAATAATTTGTTAAGAAACTTAAATTGCACCTCCCAACAAAATCAATGTCGGAAATAGAGGAACATTTGTGGATTCCACTTGATGATGGGAGTGATTATTATTCTGAAAATGTAACACCAATTCTTACAATTGAAAAAAAAATAACGCTGAAAGAACCATTTGATGAAAATCCGATATCAAACTTCATGAAAACAAATTATTTAGCAACTATTGACATCAGGAAATGTAACCAACACACAAACGAAGAAGGGGCAAGTTTTGTTAGCAATGCAAAATATAATGACTCTAATGAATCACCTTCACTTCTAAGTGATGGTAATGCACCTCAACACCTGGATGGATATTTTGTAGAATAATATGTTATAAATCGGGTTAAAACCATTGAGATTTTCCTAGAAAAATCTCTAAACATAAACAGTCAACTACAGTCGAATCAACAACATGAATTGTAGAAATTGCTATAGAAATATTCTGCAGTGTTTGCTTGGGATTACAAATAATTGCATGGTATTGATCCATATGTTTGTATGCACCACATTCAAATTCAATATGGAATGAAACATGTTCATCAAACACAACGTAGAGTGAATCATGTCCTAAAATATATCGTAAAAGATGAGCTGCAAAAACTCTTAATATCTAGGTTTATTTATCCAATCTTTGACAACGAGTGGGTTTCTCCACTTGTATAAGTTCCTAAGAAAGGGGGGAAATGACATATTTGTGTTGACTATAGGGAACTCAATAAAGACACTAGAAAATATCATTTCCCTTTACCATTCATTAGCCAAGTTCTGGATTCCTTATCTAGAAAGCAATATATTTCCTTCCTAGATGGTTTTATCAGGTATAACCAAATTCAAATAGAACTAGAGGATCAAGACAAAACAAAATTCACATGTCCCTGGGGAAACTTTGCTTACAGATTCCCACCATTTGGGTTTTTCAATGCACCAACCACCTTTCGAGAGTTGTTTTAAGTATTTTTGTTGATTTAATACTTGATTGTGTGGAAATATTTATGGATGAATTCACTATGTTTGGAAACCAATTTGATGAAGAATTAGCTAGATTAGAAAACATTCTTCAATGATGTGTAGAAAATAATGTTTCATTGAGTAATGAAAAGTGTTTTTTAATGATGATGGAAGGAATTGTGTAAGGACATCATATTTTTGCTCAGGGAATACAAGTAGATCTTAGAAAAATCGTTGTTATTAAAAATATGTCGGTACCAACAAAGCAACGTAAGGTTTTCCTTGGCCATGTTAGATATTATAGAATATTTATTCAAAATTTTAGAAAACTAACCTCTCCAATGTTTGTTCTTCTCACTAAGGATGTAGAATGTATTTGGAAAGAAGCATGCCAACATGCCTTTCAAGATTTAAAACATAAATTAATCATAGCTCCTATTCTGCATGGACCTAATTAGAAGTTATCATTTCATATTTACGTTGTTTCTTATGATAAAAGTTTGGGTGTTGTGTTAGGATAGAAGGAAACTTTGTCTATGCATGCAATATATTATATCAACAAAAATCTGGCAAAAGATAAGCAAAATTACACTGTAACAAAGAAGGAGTTTTTACCAGTCGTATATGCAATTAACAAGTTTCGCCATTAGATCATTATGTATCCTACATTTGTGCATACATATAATTCAAAAAATAAATATTTATTGAATAACCAGTAATGATTGGTAGAATAATTTGTTGGTTGTTACCTTTCCGAGAATTTGACATGACTGTACTTGATAAGCCTGGTCGAGAAACTGTGGTTGTAGATATTTTATCACTAATTCTAGACGATCAAGTGGATGAACCAACATATGATTCATTTCCTGATGAGAACCTATTTTTTGTGTCCATGATCACACCATGGTTTGCAAACATTGAAGATTATCTGGTGTCCAAAAGATTACCCCAACATTTTTCCCATCATGAGCATTGTGCCTTGGTCAGAAAAAGTGGACCTTTTACATAGATAAAGGCTATTTATTCAAGTTGTGACATGATGAAATTCTGCAAAGATGAAGTGTACGAGATATTGAAGGCCTATCACGATGAACCATGAGGAGGGAATTTTGATGCAACAAGGACCACCAAAATTATTCTCTCCACTAGATATTATTGGCCAACACTTCAAAAATATCCATAGGCCTATGTTAGATGTTGTGATGCCTGTCAAAGAATGGGACAATCTACCAAATCTGCATAAATTCCATTACAGCTGCAAGTTTCTCTTGAGCCATTTGAGAAGTGCGATATTGATTTCATGGGTCCTATCAACCACCATCTAATCAATTAAAGTACATGATAGTATGTACAAATTATCTAACCAAGTGGGTGGAAGTTCATCTCCTTAAAAACATCCAAGTGGAGCAAGTTGTTGAATTTATTTATGACAACATCTTCACTAGATTTGGCATGCCTAGATAAATTGTATCAGATACAGGATCTCAGTTCACTTCCAAGTTGATTTCATATCGTATGGAACCATATAAAATCAAACATAGGAAGACAACGAATTATCATCCCCAATCCAATGGGCAGCTGGAAATGACTAACAGAGAACTGGAAAATCCCTTAACTAAGACAATTCAGTTCCACCATAGAGATTGGGAAAATAAATTTCTGAAGCTATTTGGGCTTATTGAACAACTTGGAAAACTTCAACAAGATTTACAATGTATGAATTAGTCTATGGAAAAATGGTTCTTCTTCCAATAGAGTTCAAAATAAAGACTCTTTGCATAACAGTTGAATTAGGAATTAATATATCGGATGCACAAAAATAACAAATTTCTCAACTTAAGATGTTGTATGGGTTTCATCAAGAAGCTCTGCAGCTTACAAAAACTCTACAAAAACAAGGTAAATGTTGGCATGACCATTTCATTAAATACAAAAAATTTCAACAAGGGGATTGGGTATTATTATTTGATTCCAAATTTCAAGATTTTAAAGATAAATTAACAACATGATGGCTTGGTCCATATGAAATTGAAATTGAAATTGTCTTCGATAATGGCATAGTATGATTAAAAATCATTGATACTGAAAGACTTCCATTATTGGTAAATGGTCATCGATTAAATTCATACAAAATACACAATCCAAAGGGGAGTTCACTTCTAGTTTAAAACAACAACACTCTTTGAATGTAGTTGATGGATTTCAAACCCTTGAATCCACTTAGTTCCGGTGTTGTAGAAAAACAAATACATCAATAAATAAAATCTCATTATGAAAACCAACAATGACTTTACAGGGTGTGAAAAAATTTGAAAACCACAATTGGCGAGGTTTTCATATAAATAAATAGAAAACTCTTGAAAACCAAGAATGGTGCATTCCTTTGTGGGATAAAAAAAAAAAACACATTTTTTGCATAGTTTTTTTGCAGCCTTCCTTACTGCATACTTTCTCAGTAAAAATCAGATCATATTATTCTCTTTTCAAATTTTAATCATGTTGTTGAATTTCTCTCTAGCACATATATTATTTTTCTTCTTTCAGTATTAGTTGTCGCTTTTCTCAGTAGCAATTGGCGTGCCTACTCAGCCTTTCCTCATTTCAAGACGCCATGTGTGGCCCCTTTCCACATCGATGCCACTTCCATATTTTCTTTGTAGTACTCAACTATATTCATTCGCCGCCAACTTAGTCTATTCACGTGCGTGCCTCTCACATCGATCAGGTATTCCTGTCTTTTTCTTTTAAATTTCTTTATTTACTATTTAAATTCCCCATGTTTCACTACTATTCTTTCTTCAATTGTCACGATGACCATCGCTTCCTTTGGGGGAGGTTAATCTGACTAGAAAATCGGTTGTCAACATTGCAAATATTTGTGAATTGACATACACTTCTCAATGTATCAATGGTACCAATGTATTGTGTGTCAATTAACACCATAATTTTGTTTGTACCTCCACGTCATCCACCATAACTCAAGATTATTACCTATTTGTTACCCCACTATTTCCATATGCCACATGTCATTACCACTCCTTGCCATCAATATTCCACATATGCCAATTAGTTACTGATTTGATGGATGAATTGATGGGACAATTAATTTGGTAGTTTTTGTTGTATGATTCCACCATTTCCCTGCTAGCATTGTAGTGGATCATTATGATAATTCTACAACAACCATTATCTATTTAGTTGAGAAATTTAAATGGAGAATAGTTCATCCAAGATACTTCTCCATGAAACGTATTCTCATACGAGTGGCTTACTCTATAGAATATAATTCTTTTGAATTGCAAGCTTGAACTACATTATATTACGTTGTGGATCAGAGGAGTGTGAATTATCTGGAAATGTGTTTCATATCTACAACATGGGAGAAAATATATTTAGGAAAGATCCCATTACGTTGGAAGTTATTATCAGTAATCCACGGGTGGCTAAAATTTGTAGACAAGTTGGGTGGTTGCAATTATTTGAAAGAATACAAAATAGTAGTACATCGTTGGGAGAGCATTTTGTTCAAAATTCCAGAAATGGAATGACAAAATTAAACGATTTGGAATTCTCGGTTACAGAAGAAATCATTTTGTAAGTTACATGCTTGGAAGTAGATGGAAGGCACTAGTATAAGGAGAGAGTTGAATCATCCAGGGATAGAGGTGTATTTTTGGAACACGATGAAGTGGTAAAAGACAAAAGGAAAGGGGTGAAGAGATTATCTTTACCTGAGTCGTGGAGTGAATTACTCCATGGACCATCACATTATTAAATACATTACACTTGAGGGTCATTCTTCCCTTTTGCATGGCATATCACTTTTGTTTCCTAGCTCATTTTCGAAAACATGAAAATTAATTTACCATACTTTTTGCTAAATTCCTTGGAAGTCATGGCAGAATAGTTTCAAAAAGGAAAATGGGACCAGTTGGCGCATCATGGTCTCATCTATCTCATTGGTAAGCATGCATTTCTTCAGCAACGTCCCTGGGAATATTGGGGGAAATTTTTGAAACAACTCATCAACCTTGTTGAGGAATATGTTGAAATGTCACTAGAACAAATGACTCAACAACATCGAAAACAATCAACTCAGTAGAAACAAGAGAAGCAGAGTCAAATATTGAAAAGAAGACAGTTGGTTGATGATATTACAAGCAACTTGCATCTCATTGAAGTATATTCACCGCCCATGTATATTGATGAAGAAATAACATAAGCTTCAGAAACATTATTCAAGATCGAAAAGGAAGACACAACTTGCTAGGTAAAACTTGCACACACTCTTACTCTTGTTCCCCCCAATGTACAATTGGAAATTGAGCAATTAAAAGAACAATTGAAGGGGTTAATAGTAGAAAAGGATGAAGTTTAACATTAAGGGAACAAGTGAAGGGATCAAATATAAAAACATATGCTTGGAAACATCTAGTTGATTCCCAAAAGGATGAATATATTCATCTGGACACTCATAACCATAAATTGAAAACAATAGAAAAAAAATTATAATCAACTGGAGGAAGAAATAGTAGAAAAAATAGAAAATTATTAATGAAAAAGATGAAGAGATTAAGGATCTTAAATAGAGGATAAAAAATATTGGTGAATTAGCATAAGAAACTTTAGCATGCAGGTCACCTTCACCTGTATATGTTATGTATTTAAAGGAACAACTGTTGGGATTTCAGATAGAAGGGATTGTTTCAAACATGCCATTGGATCTCAAACGTATTGGGAGAATATTATGTAGCATGTATTTCTCCAGTTCACCAGAAAGAAGGAATATACTTTGAGAATTTTATTTTCATAATTATTTGATTTCTGACAACAACACTATGTGGAACCCAAATCATTTCATTGGGGATGTGAACTTGAGATAATTTTTGTCTGTTTTGGAGAATGAATTGAAAAGGGCTTAGAAGAAGTAATCATATAAAGGAGAGGAATCAATTTTTCCACTATGGATTATGCCAAAGGCAACTCATATAACTCATATTTTTTAAATTCATAACAAAAGAATGCCAGACCCTAGAATCAAAGCAGTCATGACTCAAGTACAAAATGAAGTAGTAAGTGAATTCATCATATTCTACATCAGTTCATAACAATCAAGGATTGTAGCCTATAGAGGTAGGTGGAATGAGTTGAAAAATACACTAAAGATGAAATAAAGATGAAATAGACATACTCTTTACCAAATCTTCATGCATCCTTATATTGTAGCAGGTTGTATGTCAACTCTATTAGAGAATTTTGCCTTCAACGAATAGGCCTTAGATTTAAATTTCCAATGATATTTCACCCAATACCATATTATAGAGAAGATGATGATGTCAATAAAGAGGAAGAGAGAAAAATATGGAAGTTGATAGAAATTCTAAGAGGATTCCACGTATAAAGTACTACTACACAGTTACTTCCCTATGACTTTAGATAAACTTGTTCAACACAACATTATCAAGTGGTGTTTGTGGATTAATATTAGTTTCATACGGAATGTAAAAAAGGATAAGCTGGGGAGTATGATGAGCATGGTAATTTCCCTTTTCCTTCCCCTTTAATTACTTCAAGATCCTCCTCAATTGATCAACTTGATCATTTCTTGCCCATTATCTACCATTTCTACCTCATTTTCCTTTCTTGAATAACATGAATCTTTGGGTTGATTTTTTATATTAAATAAATGATTTTTATTAGGAAAGGAACATGGATGCATGATTTATGCATTCAAGTTGTTAAATTTTTCAATTACGGGATTTAGAAAGAAAATTGTACTATTTTTTATTTGTCAGGAGTTGCAAAATTTCTCATCAGTTGAAGCTCAGAATATCAAATTTTCCAAATGCTACATAATTTTTTGCCAGTAGGTATATCAACTATTGAAGCTACCCAGTGTTGTAGAGTTTCTCATTATTATATAGATATTTTCAAGAGTGTGTGACCTATTTTGGGTTGTTGTCAAAGCATTGGAAGGAAACATAGGAAGCCACATATGATACATTGAGCACTATTCATAAGGGTGCGATACTTATGTTTTTTTATTTTTGTTCATTCAAATGTAAGACATGGGAGATGTAAGTAAGACACAAATCTATTTTTGAGGATACGATTTTCTTTTGAAAGATAGGAGATAACTTTTCAGTTAATTCTGGAAAAGGGAGAAACTTCCCAAGAACTCATGAATTTTTTGTATAAAGAAACAAGAGAAAGAACCTATCGGGGTTCAAAATTTTGACTATGAATATATTGTTCTTGGTTACAAATTGTCTTTTGTTAAATCTTGTTCTTATGATAATTAGTTGAGTTAACACATGGATCAACCAACATAATGTGGAGCAAGGTTCACTCTACAGTGGTGGTCATCCTATTTTCTTATGCAACTTAGGTAGCATTAATTTGATTTCCTCATTAGTATATTTTTCTTCTTGTAAGTTATTTTTTGTTCTTCCATTTTATTATGTCACGAAGTTTTTACTTTGGATTAAATTTTCCTTCATGCATCAAGAAAACTAAGATTCTTTGCATTTTTCATTTTCCTTATTAAGTTTAGATTGCAAAGTTTGGACCAATTTTGTATACTTAATTTGCAAAAATGAAATTGGTTGAATTAGGTTCAGACAGGCCACATAGTATCATTCCATTTCTATTTGTTGTAGTTATATTTTTTTTAATTGTTGTAACTATTTTATGTAGTTTATATATCCATCTATGTTGTAATTATTTCTTGTAGCTTATATTTTTGTCTTGTTGTAACTTTATGCAGAAGCAATTTGCATATGCTATTGTATAATTTCTTATTATATAGTGAGCATCTCCTTTTGAATTTTCGTAAAGAAGGAAAGTGAGAAAAGTAATTTCCCCCCAAAATAATATAAAAAGGAAAAAATGATAGTTAGAAATAAATCCAAGTAAGCAAAATCCTAAAAATATGCATCTACTTTGCACAATGTTTTGAAAGTTTATATTCCCTAGGTTGATAATTAAAGTAGGTTCTTGCAGTTAATGGACTGAAGGTCTCATTCTGCTTATAATTATAATACATGGCTAAGGATTTAGAAGAAGGAATTCATAGTAAAGTTATGCTAGAGAAATATAGTCAAAGAGTGAGGAGTCCATTGCTTCCATTGACATGTTTGTGTTTTCTTTCCCTCTTGTTCTTCATTTTTCCTCCAAAATGATCATTGACAAGGGGAAATGCTACCCAACTTCATTAGAAATTGAGATCGATCCTAAATGTATATTAAATTGATCCTCCCAAGGAGAAGACTAGCTCTAAACTCCCTAAGTGATATAGTGTATTATTTATTTGCTTTTCCATTGGAATAAATCAATTATTACTCTTCTCCCCCAAAAAATGTTGTTTGAATGTTATTTAAAACATTGAATCCATTGATCAATTCTTTTATAAATATCATACATGCTAAAGGATAGTGTGGACGTTGGTTATATTATTATCCCCTCACCTTTCATTATATGCTTCTAGCTCTAACTATTAGATAGGATAGGGGTTTTAGCACTCCCATGCATGAAAACCCCCTTAATAGTATGGTGATTCCACTAGGGGCTTAGATCCATTAATCCAACTCCCAATTGTTACTAGGATTTTAGTTTTAATCTCCAGTAGCTTCCAGGTTCATTTTAGCTTATGTTTTTTCCTTATCTATTAGCTAGAAAGGCGTTGGTTTTAAAATTTGAATGTTTGAATTTCTCGGCTTTTTGCACCATTTTGCTTGTCTTTTCAATTTCATTCGATATAGTTTTCCTTCAATTATAACATTTTTTGCACATTTTTTACCATTGAAAGACCACATGGAAAAATCCATGCTCATGATACACTACGAATTAGTGTAAATCACATTATTATTAATTTATGTTAGTGCACAACTCTCATAATCAGGCCACTATCAGAATCGGGAACCTAGACAACACCATAAAAAAAAAATTGTGAGCATTTGAATTTTTTGTGAAGTTTTATAGGTAATTTCATTTTTTTTTTAAGAATTATTGGTTGTCTTAACTACATTGTTTATCATGTTAAATTAGAAATTAAATTCATTTTTTCAATTATATTGTTTTTATCGTTATTTTTTTCTTTGCACTTAAATTCAACATTTTATTTCTGCATTGTCATTTTTATCACTACAGGTATGCACACAAACAAGGACCTAAAACCTATCCTGAATCAAAATATACTCTGCATCCCATGCTTCTAAAGGGATTTAGATGATTTAGAATGATTAGGGTAGTAAAATATCTCCTTCAACTCTCCTTAACAATAAATGTGCATGGTTCATGTTTCAAAGCTTGGCCTTCGATAGATGAAAGAAACTTTAATCTAACCTACTAAATCCCCCTTCAAGGACACATGAAATTATAGTCCAAGTTAGTATTTTGGAGATAGCTATCCAAATAATTCTCCATTATTGTTTTTCATTGAAACATACTTGTTTTTGTTTGGAGCTTAAAATCCTTTCTAGCGGATGTTTTCTCCAACACAAGGGATGTGCATTATTTTGAGTTTCAATTCTTAGGTTTGGACTAGTAGTTTGACAAATCCACTTAGATATTTCAAGTTATGTGTTTCCCCTTAACCATTGGAAGCTAGTAACTTCCATATGCATGATCTATGAAGAGGTATCCTTGTTACCAAATTTAAGGTTTATCATTAGGGGGATTTCATGCGATTGTGAAGGCACCTAAGATATATAAATGCTACCCTTTTGTACCTTTACCACAAGGGTGCTTCTTTATAATTGTTTTTATGACACATTCACTTGTATTCTTTGGTGGATTTCATCACAACTATTAAAAACATTGAAAGGCCCAGTTTCGATTTGTGGTTTACATGAGGATTAGAAGAGTCTCAAAATCATTCTTGTTTCTTTTCAAATATCGTGTGACAATTGTTTAGTAAAAAACTACTCATTATTACCACTAGAAACACACACTTACAAATCACTTGTTGTACCACCTATGCACAATTTTCAATTGGATAATTACTATGAGGAGTCGTTTTTCATTTTAGCGTGTTTCCTTTTACCTATCACCTTGTAGCTTGAAAATATCTTAATAATTAGAAATTATAGTGAACTCCAAATCATCTAGGTGTTATCTTAGGCTTCACAACATCCCTCCTCTACTAGGATGGGTACTTTATATTTCCATCTATTTGTGAAGGTGTATTATATCCACTCTAAACCAAAATTTGAGATTTGTTCACATCAATATCATCCACATCGATCTCGTCCTCTACTAGTTCTTCCACTTCACACTCTATGCATTCTAGCTTGCGAACTACCAATATATCCACAATGATTGTTCCTAACTTTCCCTACATATCTAGTTTTCTCTTTGATGATTTGGAAAAACTGGCAATGACTCTATCCTCTCTTATTGGACTTAGCCACCCATGTTTACCAAGTTCCTATTTGACATTCCCAAATTTGAGGGTAGACTTGGTGAGGATTCATCAAACCATGCAATGAAATTTCATGTATGGTTCTCATCCAATAGTATCTATGGAATATTATGTACAACTTAGGTTGTTTCAATGCACTCTCATAGGGGTGTCCAAAAAATGGTACATTGATGAAAGAGTTGGTCCTCATACCACTTTTGAGTCAATAACCAAGGATTTTTTGACCTTTTTCAATTATCGAACCGTCATGACACTGGAGTCAAAATTCTAACCAATTGTCACCATACCACTACCACACATATCATGAATCACATCCATGAGTGGTTTTAGTTAAATAGTTTATGTAATATCAAAATTTAAGTCACTTTCCTCTTGGATTGGTTTTGGGAGTCTCTCATCCCCATTATAGCCAAATATGTGTCCACTATCATGCCTTAGTCAAAGGATGTGTCAATCCTCAAGGTGCAATTTTTTTTACCTTGTTTATGTAAAATTAGGGTATTTGTACTCTATCATCCCCAATTCCCCTCAAAGTCATCCTTTTGAACAACCAACATTGGGAGTATCTCATGTTTCTCACATTGTTATAAGTTCCATTATGCATGCCACCAACTAGTTTAGCAGATGGATTTCCCACTTGGTACAATCAATACATAAATCACTACAACATAGCCAATACTTTTTATGGTCAACCTAACACTTCATTTGGGCTTTACCATATACCCTATGTCAATTCCAACACCCCTTATGATGGATAATGGTCTTCGCATTAGGGGGTCAACACATCCCACTCAGGGACTTATACTTCTCAACATGTGCATGGTCCCTTATGTAGTAGGAAACCCTCCAATGGTTGATTTTATTTGTCATATGGTCCAAGTACATTTTATGGTTCCCCACCACCTAAATACATACTACCCTTCCTATTCCAACATTAGTACCATTGGCCCCATAACACCCCTTACCTTCATCTAACATCAACCTTGTTCAATCTTCTTCTTCCCAACAAGGCTAGACTTTTACTCGA
Organism: Picea engelmannii; assembly: GCA_009831015.1. Classification (NCBI taxonomy): domain Eukaryota; kingdom Viridiplantae; phylum Streptophyta; class Pinopsida; order Pinales; family Pinaceae; genus Picea; species Picea engelmannii. The sequence continues at coordinate 98,347 of ML782333.1, read as the reverse complement.
TAGAACCCAACCAGTACCCCAAAATCATAGAACAAGGGGAGTAAGAAGAAAGGAAACAAGAACTATAATCAATTAGGGACAAGGGGGAAATCCACCCAATAAAACTATTAACTATGGGGGAAATCCTAACATCACAAACTATAATCAAAATTCTAACCAAAAAAATGCACCTAAGAAAATTAAGAATAACCATATTTAAATGAACTTCCATTGTGTGCTTTGTAGCCAGTATGGTAATTTCACACATCACTACCCTAAAATATCCAAGTTTCACATATTGCAGGCATAATAAATACTTCAAGTAATAATCCCCCCTAAGGGAAGAGTACAAGTCAATAAGGGGACCCTAATCTTTCACAAATAGTAGTGTTGCAAAACTTCTTCCCCTAGAAATGAGTAAATGAAAACCAATAAGAGACATTTTCCTCTTCTCATCTCTTTAGTTCCTCATAGCTAGGAGACCCTTTGTTTCAAAACATATACCTTTACACTTTCCACTCTAAATATGACATGACTGAGCCTACTCTAGCTAAATATGATAACCCTCGACTAGTGATACCTTACAAATCCCTCCACCAAATGTTGACCATACACCTCTTGGACAAACAATGTCTTTACATCAAATAGCACACAACCCACATGCAAGGGCATAACATGGCTATAGTATCATTGATGACTTAATATAGTCACTTTAAAACATGCTAGCACTCAAGTTTCTTCATACTTTTCCTTCCTAATGTAAGTCCTTACTATCAATCTTGGGAGTTATGTTTTTGTTAGATTCACACTTGATGAATTTTGGATTAGACAGATTTGAGCCAAGGATTTTCCCTTTAATTTCAATTCTAATACTTGACATGATTAAAAACTTTATCATACATCATTTTGTCATTGAAAAATGGGTTTATGATGGTATGGAGGAAGTTGGGATTCTTTTGAGGTAATCCCATCCACCATAACTCTCCACACCTATGATGGACACCCTTCTTAGCTAGAAGTGATATTTCAAAATGTCCCCATTGAGCTAGAGGAAACAATATTTTGATTAACATAGAAGTTTTCAACATAGATTTATTACAACATTCTCCTTGGACACAACCATATGTATGTCATGAAGGTGATGGCCTCCTTATTCTTCTACACCGTGATGTTTTCCCATAGTGAAAATATCACTACTTTGGATCAACTTACATATTATGAGCCCAAGCCACCTCCCAATATGGACAATATTTTTCCCACCATTAGGGAGAACCAACACCTCCCATATTACATCGATATGGGCCCTGATATATTCAAATTATCCACCCTACCTAGGTTGTATTAGGACACACCTCCCCAAGTTTCTCACATAAGATAGTATCCCATGTGTACGATTATATTCTATGATGAACTATCTTGTATTTCATCAATTGAATCACTTACATTGTCCACCCTTGAATCCATGATTCAATTGAAGTAAAAACCACTTGGACTATCTACTTCCTCACCATCATTATATGAATAACATTCATCCCCAAATTCCCGCCCTCTTCTAGAGAAAGTGCTTCTAGGAACTCCCATGTCACAAATTCCCTTTCTCTTTCTTCCATTGGCATCGTGGGATCCTTGTAATGGTCATACTTTCCCTTATTGGGATAACCCTAGGGATACCTATTTAGTATATTTATCCATCTACCCCAACCTTCCACTACACCATCAATCATATTATTCTTATGTCCTATATTTCCTCTAACTATACCATCATGTACCATATTGAAGTTGTAATGGAAACCAACCCCATTGACTAAGCCCAACACACAAAATCAAGTTGGGGGGAATACTAGGAAATCTAGGGGAACCACCACCTCTAAATGTCCCATAAACTAGTGTACTAAAGACACTATTGACATAAATACCACCAACTGATCCCCACACACAGAATCAAGATAAGGAAAACAGTAGGAAAGCTAGGGGCACCACTATCCTTGGACCCAACCCAATCCTAGATATAGGACAAATTGACACTTGCACTTAGATTCCTCCTACATATTCCCTTTGAGATATCAATGGTCATTCCACTCCCCATTTTCCTACACTCATAGAGTTGCATCACATCCTCCACTCACATGTGGTGACCCTGCTTTTGTCAACCTCAATATATGAATGCACCCCTCTTGATCCCATGAAGAAACCTACCCGGTTGCACAACCAATCATTGTGAACCAACCACCCTTATGATCTATGTAATACCTTTTTCCATCATATTCACCATTTCCCAAAAATACATCAGTTTCAATCATCCCTTGCTATTTCCTACCAATAACCCATGGTGATAGTTCATTGAGTTGATTTAAGTCAGCATGCATTTCCACATATGAATACCATGGACTCCACTACCATTTAAAATATCTCCACTTCTATGGGTTCTATGTCTTATGATGACCCTTCATTTCCATCTAGCATCGAAATTGGTCCAACACCCTTCAATACCCCATCACATGTGCCTTGGATGGAGCCTTAGTCCATGTACAAAATATCCACTTCTATTACCGCTACCATTTAAAATATCTCCACTTCTATGGGTTCTATGTCTTATGATGACCATTCATTTCCATCTAGCATCGAAATTGGTCCAACACCCTTCAATACCCCATCACGTGTGCCTTGGATGGAGCCTTAGTCCATGTACAAAATATCCACTTCTATTAATTGATTTTCCCTTTCTCACATATGGATTTTATGTTGGTTGGAAAATTAACCCTTCCATACCTTTACCTACCATAGTGATACTACATGATACCTCCCCCTCTAGTGCCCATGTTTTCCACTATGACAAAGACACTCTAGATGTATTGAATACCCTTGTGATGAATTACACAAACATTCCTACTTTCTACCTAGATATGCTCTCACCCCTTCTAACTAGTATATTATCAAAGATAAGGATTTCATTCCCCATAGACATGCAAATTGGTTAAAAAATCCCACTATTACACTAGACACTTTCAAGGAAGGAAACATGGATAACATTTCACCAACCATATAGGTTGATGTTTCCATTACCCTCAAAATAATTAAAAATATACTTCTTGGATTTGCATGTTCCCTTAAAGAGGTTGTAGCTTACAAATCACTCTTCCAATAGTTTCGTGAGATCTTCACTTGGTCATATTTGAAATGCTTGGCCTAGACCCAAATATCATCAAGCATCACATTAACACATGGCTAGGTGCATCATTGTTTTATAGGAACAAAGGATTATCCATCCTACTAAATCCTTGAACACCAAGGAAAAAAATAGATAAACTACATGCCATTGGGTTTATCTACCTAATCGCATATACTCCTTGGGTAACCAATCATATCCATATGAACAAGAAGTAGGTAACCTCCCATATCTTTGTTGGGATAAATATATGCACTATTAATTCCCACATTTAATTATCAACCGAGGATCATAAGCTTTGAGGTGTAGGCGCATGAAACGCAGGATCAGAGGCTAGGATAACCTAATCTAAAGTCGAAAAAACAATCTTCAAACCCACACTGCAGGAAATTAACACTAAGGATTCATCACTGAGACGTAGGAATAACTTAGTGCTATAAATGCTTAGATCATAGTCTTTCATGCACTCGGGGTGATGTTTGTGTGATTAATCGTGAGTAGCTTACTTAAGTTTTATGTCCTTCAATGATTATTTCCTATAGCGGATCCACACTTAAATGCAATAAAAGAAACAAGAAAATGGAAATTAATTCAATTGACATAAAATAAACTATGGGAAAGCCAAATCACAATGAAAGAAAACTAATAATGACCAATAAGAGAAATTAATCTAAAATTGGATCTCAAGAACAATTCTTCAAATGGTTACAAGTGTCAACAAAAATAAGAGTGCTCTACAAAAAATGCATCAAAGAAGAATGGATATCTGATTAATGACAAGATTGGACAATGAGAAATGCACTCCTTTATGTTCACTCAAATTGTGGATTTGACAATTTCTCATAAACAATCAAAGAAAGCATAATGTAAGAAGATGGTGCAATAGTATTAGAACAATTTCTTGTATATTGTTTTATCGGATATCCAAGCATAATTTTACAAATGAATGTCAATGAATGGAATGGTAATGAGACACTTCAATATCCAATGGTGGAATGAGCAAGCAATGTTAAATGAAATTATAGAAACAAAATACTACGACACCAACTGAAGAATCATTCCTAAGTATGTGCTAATATGAATATACTAAATTGAAACTGAACTTGTAGCTCTACAAAAATTGAATGCAAATCAACAAGATAACAACTAAACTAGAAATGAAATTTATACAAAAATAAACACAAGCGATCTAATCTATGAGAGTAAAAGAGGGTAGCAGGGTATTACTCAGAATGAGGGGCCCTTCCCATGATGAATAACCCTACTTAAAAGAAAATCATCTCAAGTGAAGAATATGCAGAGTAAACCAACAACAGTCAATCCTCCATTTTGATCAAAGACTCTGCTTTTACATGGCAGTTAACTCCTTAAATCTTTCTCACAAGAACAAACCTCTTACTTACAAAAACCTCATGAAACTAATGGCCCTTTCTCATAGCCCTATGAGGATTATTTATACATGAAGAATCATTGAGGAGCGGATGGGACTGAATCCCAATGCTCTGATTTCAAATTTTACATTTTTAGGCATAAATCCCAAAAACATGGGTTTTAATGTAATTTGGGTAGATTCGAGTTAGGGATCCACCCATATCTTCCAAACTAATTCTAATTTTGAAAATGTGCTCGCATATTACTCAATTTTCCATATTCTAGACGAAACCCATTTCGTAGAATTTCTAGATCTGATGCCATCTGCATAAAAATCAAGGCACAAGTTGGCAGTTTGAGATTTTTGCTAATTTTTACAGAATCATTCCCCTTAAGTTGTAGTTCCTGCTGCAGCACCCCCTGCCTCAACAGGTTTTGCACGACCTCCCAGTCTAAGGATCGTTCTCAAATTTACCTCTAGGCCGAAATGGCTTTTTCGGATATGTATCGAAACCCCAACATTCGATCCACAGGTCCTTCTGAAACCCCCTTATGTGAACAAGCACAAGGTGCGAGCTTCACCTCCACACAACCACAACTGAGACTTGGCACAAGCGCCTTTCACAACTCACAACCTCGCGAGTTGGAGTATCAAACTTTGGCACTCTCCCTTTGTGAAACCTAGAGAGGTGATGGTTGTCCTCCTTTTCACACTTCTCGCAATTTGCAGTCTCACTAGTTGAAAGATTGAACCTTCCTGCTCCTCTTCTGTGAATCCATGAGATGCGATGGTCAACGAATGGTTGACTCCTTCCCGATGTGTAAGTACATTCCACCTATCACCCTTGCGGTCCCCACCTAACATATGTGCCACGCATTCACACGAGCTCTTGGCTCTCGCCACTTCGCAACTTCCACAGTCGAAAATGATTCCTCTCAACCTCCGAAACCCTGAGTGCACGATATGGTGAAGGTTCCGATCCAACGGTCTTCCCATGACCTGGATCCAATGGTTGTCTCTACTCCTTGCTACTCGGAGCTTCGTGAAATAAAGATCTTTGTCTACCCTCTCCAAACACCCGAACTTTCGATACACGATGTATCGAGACGCCAGATCTCACGACTCTCCTTCCTCCCTGATCAACAGTTTAGATCGCATCGTGATCTCGCGATTCAGAACTTTGTAAAGCAAAGGCCTCCCAACTCACGATACCTAAATCCACAATATGACCCAGATCTTTTCCATCTGTCCTCCAAATTGGACGGTCCAGATCCCTTTGAGATTTCATAAGTCGCGAAGTCAAAAGACTTCTCCTTCCGCTGTTCGATGCTTGAATCCCCAAAATGTGAGGATCTGGTGACACGTTTCCTCTCCACGACGGATGGTCTCTGTTCTTTCAGGATTTCAAGGTTCCTCTCCTCTATGCATATGAGATTAAATCACGTGTAGCTCCTTCTAGATCCGATGGCTATCGTCTATCTGTTCTAGATCTAAAGGCCCATATCTATTCCTCCTGCACTGCACTTTCCTACCTGCGCCTGTACATGAAGCTCACGGTCCATATTTTTTCCCCAACTGATCTAACGGCAGCTGTAGCTCCCTTCTGAACTTCCACTCTTCTTCCTAAACTTGGAATATTTCAAGTGTCCCAAAGACCTTGGCCTTTGTCCCTACTACGAAGCCTGTATCCTTGGTCTCGCCTGCATTCTTGAAGATGCTTTCCCTCCTGAGCTTTGGGACTGTGACACCTTGAAGGGTTTCCCCTACTTCCTGCACTCCTTGCAACTATTTCTCTGTGCTCAAAGGCACTTCTCCTCCTGAGATTTATTCACTCCTCTGAAACCTCAAAGGTTTCTCAGCCTCTGCATCCTCTCGCAAGGTCTCTGCACACAACTGCATTATCTGTCCTGATCTTTGGGACTTAGAATAAGTCCTCACTCTCGCTCTCGTTCTTACATTTGACCTCCTGAGCTTCTATACTTGAACCAAAGTCCTTCTACGCTCACTCCTTGATATTGACAAGCCTCCATATGGTTGTCGATCAACACTTCATCCGAGCGTTGGCCTGGTGTGGTCCTTGCACAGGTCTTCGTCCTCTCTCCCTTTCTCTCCTTGAAGGGATGGAAATGCCTTCTTGGCAGCCTCTTGCTCAAGCACTCCTTGTTGATCCTATAGGGTATTCAGCAAACCTATGAAGGTCCTCCTCCTTGGATGCTTCCCTATTCCAGAACTCAAAAGAGTTATTTCTTGTGCTCTCTCTATACACCAATTCAATGCCCTCCTGGCTGAGTCTCTCCTCACAAAATCCCATAGTGATTATGTCTTCACCCTAAACTCACGTAAGAGTTCTCTCCTACACTTTGTGCACTGGCTCGATGCCCTCCTGGAAGAGTTTCTACAGAACTCCTCCAAGATTTTTTCTTCTTCCATGAACTCACAATGGATTTCTTCCTCAATGCAACTCGTGCATCTGCTCAATGCCCTCCTGGCAGAGCTCTACAGAACTCCTCAGAGATTTTGTCTTCTTCTATGCCTTTCCTCTGCACAGTCCTGTCTCCAAGGTGTTCAACAACCTTGAGATCTTTCCCTAAGTTTAATACTTCAACTGGTGCACCCTGCTAGCGCGTCCTTGTCCAAATTCCATAGAATTGGAAGTGCAGCTATGAATTGGCTTTCAGAACCCATAGTGTTATGTCATGCACTCATGCATGAAGCCTCAAAGAACCCAAACCTGAATATCAAAGAAATCAACAGACAACAATTATGTCTGTCCCTTCAAGTGCACACCTACATCATACATCTACAACATATAATGAACACGTGAAAAAATTCACACAACATAGAATGACATGCAGGAAAAACTGTTGTTTGTATTAATGTAAATTGCCTCTTTACAATGTGTTTGAGCTCAGACTTTTGATAGAGTCTCGGATCCTTTCTCTATCTACTCTCCTCTCCTATTTCACCACTAACATAAGATCCAATATCTTTTACATGAGGGGGCTCTTCAAGCTCTTCCCTCCAAGCTACCTGCCCTATTCAATTACATTGAATGGGCTGTCTAGTCCAGATCGGATCTAGATCTCAGCCTTACAACCATTAAAGGCTATTTCTACCTAATGCTTGCTCAAAGGCATGGATTTATGGCTCCACAGCCTTACATACATTAATTACATTGAAATCAAATTCAAAATGTGAGAGGATTGGTGCCTCTCTCCTTTGAATGTGCGCTTTGAATGCGTTGAGTGGGTTGGCTGGCTGGCGCATGGTTGGCTTGGGAGTGATTCTCTTGCATCATACTCCTATACTATGAAAATTTCATGAGCTCCTGCTCATGAGCTCCCCAACATCGTTGTTGAAATCCTCCTGGATCCCAAACAACTCTTTGGAGCTATCTCCCTACTCCATCTCTCTGTTGTTGCTATTGTTGTTTCCTTGTTGTTGTTGTTGTCTCCCTCATGCTCAACTTCTCATCGTTGGCATTCTCTTATGATGAATTCAACATTAGCTTCCTGATACCCTCTATCATCACATCCAACTGCTCTAGTGGTTGGCTCTGTTTATACAGTCTCCTCTGCTGAAGTTTCTTTCAGTAGATGGGCAAATCACCATGATCTCTCATCCTATCCTCTTCATCCTCTATGGCACTAAGTGTCCACTCTATTGCAAAGTTCATCTTTGCAGTTATATCACTGATTTTTTTTCCAGCTTCTCCCTTTGACAGCTTAAATGTCATTTCTCCTTATGTGGCACTAAGTGTCCACTCTATTGCAGTCTTCTCTGCAGTCTTCTCTTGACTGACCTGTTGTTCAACCTCTTCATCTGACAGTGTTGCTATTGCCATCTCTCTTTGTGTTGGCTCAAGTCCAACCTCTCCCAACTGATCCTTGGGCTGGTATTCTCCTCCATCAGTTTCCAACCTCATATGTTGGATGTGCATGCTCTGCACGTCTACCCTTTTCTCCAGGGTTTCAATCTGCTCCCACAGATTAGCAAAGCTCATGTTATCTGCCTCTTCTTCGGCTTCTTCTGCTACAAGCTCTATTTCTGCAGTCTTCTCCCTTTCAGCTTCCCGACTAAAAATTTTGAGCCATTCCTCAGAATTCTCATCTCTTTCTTCTGCTTGGGAAAACTCTAACATCCACTCCAATCCTCTCTCTTCGTTGACAGTCTCTGTTGGATTTCTTTCTGCTGCTTATGCAACACAAGTTCTCACCTCAACTAGGTTGAGTGGCAGGAATATATGAATTCCTCCAATCATCAGGATTCTCTCCTAATCCTCTTCAGTAAGCTCATCTGGTTGATCCAAACTCAACTCTGAGTTCATGAGACTTTCACATAGCCTCATTTCTGTTCCCACACCCACCTGGAAAATTGGAAACTCTCTGTTGCCGTCCTGGTAGTCTATGAGATCCTCAGATCCCACCTCATTTCCCTCCTGGAAACCTGAAATTTCGTTCCTTCCCTCTTGGCAGTCTATGAGGTCCCGCAGTGATATCATCTCATCGCCCTCCTGGAAATGTGAAATTCCCTCATTGTCCTCCTGACAGTTTATGAGATGCTGCAGCGATCTCATCTCATTGCCCTCCTGGAAATTGGGAATTTATGTTCTACCATCTTGGCAGTCTTTGAGATCTTCAATTGTTCTCATATCATCCTTATCATCACTGATATTTCTCCCAGCCTCTAGTTCACATACCTGGACCATCTCTTCTAGTTCGTTGAGGTTTTCAGCATACCTCAACCATCCCTTTAACAGCCTCTGTTATCTTTTGGCCACCAATTCCTGAATTGGCCACTTTACCTTCATCTTCATGGGCCATTTGTATACCCATTTTGATCTTGCATCTTGTTGCATATGAAACGCTACCTCCTCCATCCTCGCTCGGATCTCGGTGAGATTTTTATCTCTCGCAGTGTTCTCCTGCTGCTGATGGATCTTCTTTCCACCGTGTCCATGGCCTTAAGTAGCCATCTTCCTGTTCTTGTCTTCCCTCCTGGAAAACCTGCAGCTGTTACTCTGAAACCCTAAGTGCTTCCAGCCTCTTCTTACAGTCTTCCTGACTATTTTTCTTGATTGTTGCCTACCTGCAAACAATCACCACAAAGTTTCCAATACTTTTCCTTCTCCTGCCTATCTCTGCAGGCTGCCTCTGATACCACAACTGATGTATATCAGAGTGCTCTTTTTTTTCTCCTGCTTCCTCCATCTGCAATATACAAATAGAGTCAGGCTCTGATACCACTTTGTTGTGTATCAAAGTGTTTTCCTTTTCTCTTGCCTCCTTCTGCCTACAATCTATAGACAAAAAGTAGCTCTGATACCACTTTGTTGCAACACCCCCTGCCTCAACAGGTCCTGCATGATGTCTTGGTCTAAGGATCATTCTCGAATTTACCTCTGAGCTGAAATGGCTCTTTTAGATCCCTATCGGAACCCCAACATTCGATACATAGGTCCTTCTGAAACCCCGTTATGAGAACAAGCACAAGGTGCGAGCTTCACCTCCACACGACCATAACTAAGCCTTGGAGCAAGTGCCTTTCGCAACTCGCAACCTCGCGAGTTGGAGTATCAAACTTTGGCACTCTCCCTTTGCGAAACCCTGAGAAGCGATGGTTGACCTCATTTTCGCACTTCTCACAATTCACAGTCTCGCGAGTTGAAGGATTGAACCTTCCTGCTCCTCTTTCATGAATCCATGAGACGCGATGGTCAACAAATGGTTTACTCCTTCCCGATGCGTGAGTACACGCCACCTATCACCCTTGCGGTCCCCACCTGACAGATGTGCCATGCATTCACACAAGGTCTTGGCTCTCGCCACTTCTTGACTTCCACAGTCGAAAATGATTCCTCTCAACCTTTGAAACCCTGAGTGCACGATATGGTGAAGGTTCTGATCCAACGATCTTCCCGTGACCTGGATCCAATGGTTGTCTCTGATACCTCTTTGTTGCAGCACCCCCTGCCTCATTAGGTCCTACATGACCTCCTGGTCTAAGGATCATTCTCGAATTTACCTCTGAGTCGAAATGGCTCTTTCAAACCCCTATCGAAACCCCAACATTCGATCCACAAGTCCTTCTGAAACCCCCTTATGCGAACAGGCACAAGGTGCGAGCTTCACCTCCACACGACCACAACTGAGCCTTGGCACAAGTGCCTTTTGCAACTCGCAACCTCACGAGTTGGAGTATCGAACTTTGGCACTCTCCCTTTGCGAAACCTCGAGAGGCGATGGTTGACCTCCTTTTCGTACTTCTCGCAATTCGCAGTCTCGCGAGTTGGAGGATTGAACCTTCCTGCTCCTCTTCCAAAAATCCACGAGACGCGATGGTCAATGAATGGTTGACTCCTTCCTAATGCGCGAGTACACGCCACCTGTCACCCTTGCGATCCCCACTTGAAATATGTGCCACGCATTCACACGAGCTCTCGAATCTCGCCACTTCACGACTTCCACTATCGAAAATGTTTCCTCTCAACCTCCGAAACCCCGAGTGCATGATATGGTGAAGGTTACAATCCAATGGTATTCCCGTGACCTAGATCCAACGGTTGTCTCTGCTCCTCTCTACTCGGAGCTTCGTGAAATCAAGAGCTTGGTCTACCCTCTCCAAACTCCCAAACTTTCGATACACAATGTATCGAGACACCAGATCTCACGGCTCTCCTTCCTCTCTGATCAACAGCTCAAATCGCATCGTGATCTCGTGATTCAAAACTTTGTAGAGCAAAGGCATCCCATCTCACGATACCTGAATCCACAATATGATCCAGATCTCTGCCACTTGTCCTCCAAATTGGATGGTCCTGATCCCTTCGGGATTTCGTAAGTCGCAAAGTCAAAAGACTTCTCCTTTCGTTGTTCGATACCCGAATCCCTAAAATGTGAGGATCTCGTGGCACGTGTCCTCTCCACGACGGACGGTCTCTATTCTTTTAGGATTTCGTGGTTCCTCTCCTCTGCGCATACAATATTAAATCCCGTGCAGCTCCTTCTAGATCCGATGGATATCGGCTATCTGTTCTAGATCAGACAGCCCAGATCTATTCCTCCTATGCTACACTTTCCTGCCTGTGCTTGTGCATGAAGCTCATGGTCCAGATATTTTCCCCAGCTGATCTAACAGCAGTTGTAGCTCCCTCC
>ML782333.1:74157-86626 GCA_009831015.1 Picea engelmannii | reverse complement strand
TCCTTCTAGATCCGATGGATATCGGCTATCTGTTCTAGATCAGACAGCCCAGATCTATTCCTCCTATGCTACACTTTCCTGCCTGTGCTTGTGCATGAAGCTCATGGTCCAGATATTTTCCCCAGCTGATCTAACAGCAGTTGTAGCTCCCTCCTGAACTTCCAGTCTTCTTCCTGAACTTGGAATATTTCAAGTGTCCCAAAGACCTCGGCCTTTGTCCCTGCTATGGAGCCTGTATCCTTGGTCTAACCTGCATTCTTGAAGACGCTTTCCCTCCTGAGATTTGGGACTGTGACACCTTGAAGCGTTTCCCTGACTTCCTGCACTCCTTGTATCTATTGCTCAGTGCTCAAAGGCACTTCTCCTCCTGAGATTTCTTCACTCCTATGAAACCTCAAAGGTTTCTCAGCCTCTGCAACCTCTCACAGGGTCTCTACACACAACTGTGTTATCTGTCCTAAGCTTCAGGACTTAGAATAAGTCCTCACTCTCACTCTCGTCCCTTTGTTCGACCTCCTGAGCTTCTATACTTGAACCAAAATCCTTCTACGCTCACTCCTTGATATTGACAAGCCTCCAGATGGTTGTCGATCAACACTTCATCCGAGCATTGGCCTGGTGCGCTCCTTGCACATGTATTTATCCTTTGTCCCTTTCTCTCCTTGAAGGGATGGAAATGCCTTCTTGGCAACCTCTTGCTCAAGAACTCCTTGTTGAGCCTGCAGGGTATTCAAGAACTCTATGAAGGTCCTCCTCCTTGGATGCTTCCCTGTTCCAGAACTCAAAATAGTTGTTTCCTGTGCTCTTTATGTACACCAATTCAATGCCCTCCTGGTAGAGTCTCTCCTCACAGAATCCCACAGTGATTATGTCTTCTCCCTGAACTCAAGTAAGAGTTCTCTCCTGCACTTTGTGTGCTGGCTTGGTGCCCTCCTGGCAGAGGTTCTACATAACTCCTCTAATATTTTGTCTTCTTCCTTGAACTCACAATGGAGTTCTTCCTCAATGCAACCCGTGCATCTGCTCAATGCCCTCTTGGCAGATCTCTACAAAACTCCTCAAAGATTCTATCTTCTTTTGTGCCTTTCCTCTACACAGTCCTGTCTCCAAGGTGTTCAACAAACTTGAGATCTTTCCCTGAGTTTAAGACTTCAGCTGGTGCACCCTCCTGGCATGTCCTTGTCCAAATTCCACAGAATTGGAAGTCCAGCTATGCACTGGCTTTCAGAACCCGCAGTGTTATGTCATGCACTCATGCATGAAGCCTCAAAGAACCTAGACCTGAATATCAAAGAACTCGACAAACAACAATTATGTCTATCCCTGCAAACGCACACCTACAACATACATCTACATCTATAGCATATAATGAACACATGAAAACATTCACACAATACAGAATGACATGCAGGAAAAACTATTGTTTGTATTAATGTAAATTGCCTCTTTACAATGTGTTTGAGCTCGGACTTTTGACAGAGTCTCGGTTCCTTTCTCTATCTATTCTCCTCTCCTATTTCACCACTAACATAAGATCCAAGATATTTTACATGAGGGGGCTCTTCGAGCTCTTCCCTCCAAGCTAACTACCCTATTCAATTACATTGAATTTACATTGAATGGGTTGTCTAGTCTAGATCGGATCTAGATCTCAGCCTTACAACCATTAAAGGCTACTTCTACCTAATGCTTGATCAAAGGCATGGCTCTATGGCTCCACGGCCTTACATACATTAATTACATTGAAATCAAATTCAAAATGTGAGAGGACTGGCGCCTCTCTCCCTTGAATGCACGCTTTGAATGCACTAAGTGGGTTGGCTGGCTAGCGCATGGCTAGCTTGGGAGCAATGCTCCTGCATAAGTTCCACACGTGTGATCTGGGTGAATTTTTCCACACTTTTTTGTATGTAATTGTCGCTCTAGACAAAACCCATGTCCCCGATTTTCCTTTAGAATCTTTCCAAAATTTTGAACTATATTTGGTACTGGACAGTTGTTGATGTTTGTACCAAACGAGCACAAGATTGGTACTGGATGAGCTGAGTACTGGATGACATGGAGTGTGGGTACTGGATGACATGGAGTATGGGTATCAGATGAATGTGCAGGTATCGGTTGACTGTAGAACCTTCTGGAACCGGATGACTTGGAGTACCAGATGACCTCCAATGTGGGAACATATTGTTTGGACATAGAAACATAGGATTAAACCATCATTGATAAAATCATGTTAAAAAATCTTTAATCACTTAAAAAGACAAGAAAACAACAATAATTAACCACAAGGTAGAATGGATCTAATTAGTGGTAAGTGGTGGGATAATGGCTATAGAATGTAACAAGAGTGCGGGAATATAGCTTATGGATGGAGGCTTTACATGGTATAAAATATGACATATTTGGAGCCCAACAATATCTATTGGTTTCCATGATCTTAATCAAATATGTACTAACACAATTCCCCATTCCTTTATTAACAAAGTGATTGATGAATGTTTTGGCCATGAAGTCCTATCCTTCATGAATGGATTATCCGGGTACAATTAGATCCAGATATGTCAACAAGATTGGTACAAGTCTACATTTTCCAACCCTTAGGGGACTTTCACTTGGCATCCCATGCCCTTTGGACTCAAGAGTGTTGGATCTAGTTTTCAATGTATCATGTCCTATATGTTCCATGATTTGATTCACATCATTATGGTTCACCTAAACAATCTCACAACAAGATCTAAATAATGGTCACAACACCTAGAAGACCTTCATATCATTTTTTTGTGGTGTTGACAATACAACATTCACTTCAACCCTCTCAAGTGTGTCTTTCATGTCATGGCATGATGCCTCCTATGATTCATCATCTTAAAGTAGAGGATTACCATTGATCCTTCAAAATTCTAGGTTATCATAGAACTACCCTTTCCATGGAATTCGCACCAACTACAGAGCCTTCAAGGAAAAACCAACATACAACATTTCATTCCTAACTACACCATACATTTCCATGGATTTTGTGTCTCTTATACCAAGATCTCATCTTCGTATGGGATGAACAAGCCCAATATTCATTTAATGCATTGAAACATCCTCTCACCATCACACCCCATACCATCCCCCTTTACTTTAATAAGGATGCAATCCTTTACATGTTAGCTTCAATTTTCACTATTGCTAGTGTGTTAATTCAACAAGTGGATTATTGTTGTGAGCTTGACATCCACTATGTAAGCAAAATATTGTTTGGATCATCGTTAAAATAAAACCATGAGGAGATGTTGGCCTTGGTCATGGGCCATTCCATATAGAATACTTCGGTTAAAATACATCTAGACATATACATTGAGGGTGGCTTGATCATGCAATGCATTAATGTTTGCAGCTTCATGTGCACATTCTTTCCACTCAATCATGGTGTTTTTCCTGCACACAATCCAAGAAAAACATATATGTCAACTGGAAAGGAAATATTTTGAGAAAATTTAACATTTTTACTACTTTTGGTCTCGGTCACACCTATTCTTGGCAATAGGAGAGGCCGACAATATATTTTCCATGGTAGTTGTGTCCAAGTCCTTCTAGCCACTATTTTTGGGTGTTGAACCCATGGCTATGCAGAGGAAAATTAGTCGGGTTTCGACACCCCCCAAAAAATTAACTAAACTAAAAATGGAAGAAGGGATAATGCTGAGCATGAGTTGAAGGTTTACCTATACCTCACAACATTGGATTTGAATGGTTAAATCTCCCGCAATTTGCATTGTAAGTTTTGAAGGTAAAAATAAATTTTCACCATCGATAAATTTTGGAAGAGGTAAATGGTAATAGTTTTTTACTGTTTTTGGGCTTGAAATAGTCATTTTTGCACCTTTGTAATAATAAAAAACCCTCATCACTTATAAATTATGCTTAGATATTGTTTTACTATCTTTCTACAACACCATTTGACCATTGGGATAATCTTTTGTTGATGACTTTTATAGGATTTGATCATGATATTTTTTGTGCATTCTATGGTGATTATCATTGAACCGTGAGGTATGTGTTTTCATATAGTATATAGCAATCCATTTTCCCCTCCATTATGATCTTTTGTTATTAACCATCCTTTTGTCGACATTATGCCTTAGGTTTGACAACACTAGGTTGTGACACTAGTCTTTCTCTTTGTTGCGCATCATAATTTGTGCGACAATTCCCACCCTTCATGGGATTCCCTAGTTAACATCCCTACCTTGTTGCTTGAAACCCATGTTTCATTTATTTGTAGGTGTTACACATTATTTTGGTCACCCCTTGATCACCAATGATATGGGTATTGCTTACTTCTTTGTTCCCTAAAGCTACTGAAGAAATGAGTATTTGTCCCTAGGCAATTGAATCATCTTTATTTTCTTAAAAACCTTACCAAAGAATATCATCAAACCTTTCCAAATGTTTAGGGTGTGATGATGGTTGATCATTGCATTCTGCACCAAAATGGATTGTGATGTCGTCACAGGCTACTTGTTTTTAGGGTGCGACGATGCTCAAACAAAGGAAAAAGATGAAATTCTCTAAAGTTCTAGAATGGAATCTTCAAAAGGATGAGGTGGCCTCCGATCGGTTTGGATCTTACTCACTTATATGATTTAGTGGGATCATCCTAATCTCTTCATCCATACCTCTTCACCCTATAAAAAGATAAATCTCTCATGGGAAAGGCTAGGTTGGCTTATGCATGAAGAATTATGCTAAAGATTTCACTTGTTATGGCTTTTCTTTAGCTTTCCAAGTCAGTTTGTGAATACTCTTCATCAAAAGCATTGGAGAAAAGGTGTGTGTGTTGAGGAAAAGGGCCATTGTAAGGGACCTTGCAACATGAAGGCATATGTTTTATTCTCCACTTTCATCAATATAATGCTACAATACATTTCTTCCCTATAAAAGTGTCTTCATTTTTATTTTATAACTCCTTGATCTTATACATAGATTTCATTGCAATATATATATATCATTTATCTCTTTGTTTGTTGGTTTGTGTCTCTTAACATGTTCAATATCTCACAATCATAAGGATGGAGAAAGGACGACACTAGCAAGGATCAAACGACGTTTAAATGATATGTCACCTATCCCTCATCGAACTAGTTTATATCACAATGAAATCTAAGGAGAAGCTTGTATTCTTCTCTGTTTTGTTCTAATTTCTTGTGGAAGTTAGGTAGATCAGTTTGTGTCTGCACTTACCAATTTTTCCAGCAAAACAATTACTGACCATACTGGGGAATGTCCTCTTTTGGTTTTTGCTTCCTTTTTTCTTTTGTCTTTCCTTCTTTTAGTTGTTTTTGATTCTCTGAGTCATTGGGTGATCCATGTTGACTCTCTGGTCTTGAAATTTCATTTGGAAATCATTTCCTCTATTCATTTTCCTTCATTTTCAGTCATCGTCGCACCCCGCCCATGAAAACCAGTGCGACGACGTCACACTGTGTATTTCTCACTGCCTGCGACAATTCTTGAGGAAATTTTTGACTGACAGTCAATGTTTCCTCTTTGTCCGGATTTGTGATCATTTCTTGGAATGAATTTTTTGTCCTATTGAATGATTCTTCACAGCTTGGTTTGCAATTTTTAAACTAAATTCGATCATTTCTCAAGTGTTAAGAGTATTTTTTATAAGATTCAAAATTTTTATCTTTGACTTATCGTTGCAAGGTTATAATCACAGGGTTTCATCCTTGAGTGCTTGTGAATTAACTTGTTAATGATCTTTTGTGAGTTTTGGTTTGTTTTTTATTAGGAAACGATTTGTGTTTCCATTAGAAAAATGAGTTTTCTTGTTTTTACATTTTTTGTTGCATTATGAGTTAAATTTGGGAATTGTGTTGCGAGTGCATTCATTTTCTTGAACAACTTTTTCTTCTTGAGTTAGATCTTTGTTTTTACTCAAAAAGAAAAAGAATTGAAGCTTGTCTTTCTCTTCGTATTGTTTACAAGATATTTTTTGCATTCACAGTTTTGTTTAAAAAGAGTAAATTGGAAATTTGATACATTTGATAATTTGACATCAAGATTGTTCAGATTTGATAGGATTTGTATTTCTGCAACTTGTTGTATTCTGAAAAAGAAAGCCTTATCTCTTATGTAATTAGAGTTCATCGAACAAAATGATTACATCTCATATCTCTTTGCATATTGTTGAATCAAGGTCAAAACACTTAATCAGTTTCATCTCTGTTTCCTTTATGAGTTAAACAACAACCATTAAAATAAAGTGTAATTTTAAAATTTATCTAGACTTTTATTTTCTAGAACTCTTATACACCAACATTAGCTAGGGATAACGCTTTGGAATAGGCTGTGAGGAATACTCTCCAAAGAATCAAAACACACAATAGTATCTTGTGATAGGGAGAGTTAAATCCACTTGCTACATTTTGTCCTGGGAAGCCCTTCTAACACAAGGGTCAATCACGAGGTCACATTAAGGCCAACAGAGTTACTCACCCCACTTTGTTGGTCCTAGTGTAGTGAATACGTGTATTATTGGAGGTCACTTGACAATAAAATCCTGTGTGGACCTTCTCGAGGAGATTTTAGGCTTAGATACTCTGCCCTTGCACATATATCGAACTGTCAACTTCTTCCCCAGGCATCATTTTCATAATTGGTAACCTTAGTAGCCTATCTCTATAGGGTATTTACACGAGGTGACTGTGGAGGGGAAAGTCTTCATGGTACCTAGAATCGGCGTTGGCCAAACTCACTTGGGATCCTTGGAGGGTATACCCATGATTATGTGTGGGAGATTGCACCAGGGTGTGATTCCATTAAGCAGGTCTTCAACGTAACTTTTCCACCCCCTTTACCCCAGCCCCTTCTTGTCTTGATCTCGCGACGTTGGATTTCATCACCAACTGGTGATTTCAAAACAAGAAGGTTTGCTTGTGTGCTTGATATATAGATTTTATTAGTGAAGTGTTGTTTGTTTCCTCTAGTTGGACATATATTTTTTTCATTCTTTATTCGGGCTGGCCAACATCAGCCCTTGTCGTTCACGTAGGACGCAAGGATTTCCTCCAGAAGAACCGAAAGAATACACCCCCTTGCTTCCTGATTCACCAGAGGGTCCTTCCCTTGAAGGAGCACTCAATAATGACATATCCTATGATATTGGGAGTTCTACTCCATTTGTCAAATCATCACTCCTTGTAAATCCATTGTTGAATTTTATTCAAGACCCTTCTTTGCTCCGAATAAACTCATCGGGAAATGTTGTGGATGAAGACTATAGTAGAATACCTTCGTGACCTTTCATAAAGTTTGGTGTGGATGATCCATTGTTTCATAGTGAATCATTTAGAACCCTGGCTCACACTTCTGGAATTTTTAATCCTAGTTCAGTCTTGGTCAGTTCTTTCTGGAGGACTCCCTAGGGACACAATATTTTTGATAGACTAGGTATGAGTCCAAACCAACCTACGTCATCACATGTATGCATTACTTCAACTTCTTATACAATACCTATAAATCATTTTATTGGCATGACAAGTAATATTGTTACAGCTTTAGACTCGTTGTTGGTTGGTACACATACAATCCTTCCTCTCCAGTTCACTAGCTCTACCACAGTCCCACAAGTTTCACCTTTTTCTACCAGAAGTTCGATAACTATTCAAGATCCTATCAGAACATTGCTTATGTTATCACTGAAAGTCACTCTTATCCTGCTAGAGGATAATCCCAGTGCCCATCAAATAGGTTTGTAATGGTAAATTTATGATAGAGTGTCAAATGGATAAAACTCAACACAATAATGCTCAAACATAAAAAATTCTAGGCAAGATGCATAAGCAAGTGAGGTCTTGGATAAATTCAGTCAGTGATATAAAGATAAGTGTGGATAGATGGAAGACTTAAATTAGAAGGATAAATTAGTATACTACTAGCATCAGGCCTTACTAGCAGACAAATGAGGAAAAAAACTTAGACATAAGAACTTCTTTTAATCCAAGCTTTAAAACACTGATAAAAATTACAACAACATCACAATTAAGCATACATTGTAACATAGCTATAATATCTCAATTTAATCATCCAATGATTAGAAAATAAGAGTTATAAAGAAATAATATGATGGAAAAGAAAGTTGACTTCTATTAGGAAAAATGTATCAGATCTCATACATAAAAAATAGAGTATGGCTCTGTTGCATCAAAACATTACATAAGGGAGTCTATGCTCAACCATTCGAACCCAAAAATTTCCTTCTAATGCTACATTTATATCCTAAACAATGAGTGAAAACACAAAATTCGAGTCAGATTCTGTAACATAGGATTCTCCCACTTAAAACTGAAAATCTTACATCTATACAAGTGGAAAAAACAAACTGCTAGAAACAGGGAAAATGTCGACAAAAACCCTAACACCATAATATTTTCATAGTGAGGTATCTCTTGAGGGAATCTCCTTCATTTCCATGTGTCCACCATATCCAACTGACCTCCAAGCATCTGTGCTAAACTCCAATAGCCACCTAGTAACCATTGATTCCCTCAAAACCCATTGAAACAAGAATTAGTAGCGAATCCTGAAGTGTTGCCTATATCAACCAGTTCGTAGGGGATTTCGCAGCAACTTCTATAGCGAATTCTGCAGTGCCCATATGTGTAGACCATTTCACAATAGATTCTGTAGTGAGGTTGAATTTTATGTCTGATTAGATTATTTCATAGCACATTTCGCAGCGAACTGTGCAGCTTCTGTGTATGTAGATTATTTCACAGCGCATTCTGTAGAGAACTTGCAACTTTGTATATGTAGATCATTTCGCAGCGCCAAACGCTAAAAAATGTCATGTAGTTGTCTATGTTGTGAATTTTGAGCCAAAAATACCCAAAAACCTTAGCCAAAGGTGCATAAGCTTGTAGAAGCCTCCTAAGCAGGTATAATCATGATACTTCCCACAAAAACTTCAAAATGTAAGGATGACCATCTTCAAAATTGAGGATCTTTCAGCCACTCCATTTCACTTCCTTAGTCTGGTACTTCTTCTAGTTGCAGCTTGAGATAACACATTCAGATTTCTTTGAGCTAACTCATATTTGAAGGGTTGTAAGTCCAACTTGAGCTTTATGATATGAGATTATAAATATTTGTTCTGCCTATATAGATTTCTAAGATGTCTATGAAGGGGAAAAAATCGCCTTGCTGTGAACTTGTCTTTGTCTATGGTTTCCAGATACATATCCATCATATCCTTTATCTTTTTCCTCTCATCCAATCCTTCTCCATTCAAGTGAAAAATATCCTTTCTAGCATCTATGAGTTGTTTGATCAGTCTCTTGAAAGTAGGGTTATCAGGGGGAGTAGTGATGTCTATGATTTCAACATTCTCAATTTTACCCTTATCCTTCCTCTTGGAAGGAGCTTCTATTATGACTTCTTGTTCAAAAATATCCTTCTTGGATGATGACCTGGTGAAGGGCCTCCTAACTCTAGTCTCAAATGTAGCAGTAGGTGAGGGGAAGAGTAAATTTCTCCCTTTTTTGCCTGTGGTTTTAGCTGAGGGAATTTCTGCTAATTCTGGAGCTGGTTGGGGTGAAAAATCCCTTTGAGGAGAGTGATGAGATCCTCATTCTTGTTCTTCTTGTTCCTTAGGATCCTCATCATATTTGGCAATGTGTTTTCCCTTTCTCTTTTTACTTGTTTCTGTGTGAACAACTTTATCAGATTGAAGAGGGCTCTGCACCTTAGATTGAAGAGTAGGAGCTACATTTAACTGCAGATGTGAAAAGGCAATGAACTGCTCCCAAGCTATGTTTCTCTTATTCAAATCCTCCATCACATGCATCCTAATCAATCATGAGTGAAAAACCCTTGTTTCCACATCCTTGGACTTGGCTTGGACCCTGTCAGCCATTTTCCCCATACTCCTAAAAAAATAGAAAGGGATGTTCATTAGGTCTTTTCTTATGAAGTGCAACAAAAGTCTAATGTGATATGGTAAATCATATTGAATATTCCCCCACAGGTAAAATATATCTGGATCAATTTTAACATCTTGTCAAATCCTTCAACCAAGTGGCTCCTAGGTACTCCCTTTGATAAGTTATCTCCTTAGCATTCTAGTTTGAGGAACTCTTTAGAGAAGGTTGCATTAAGAGTCATGGATTTAAACCATCTTTCACCAGTGTTGTGTATCTCAGTGGTTGTTGCAATGGTGGCTTCAGATACCTCCAGTTCAAGGGTTCCCACCTTGGTTTTAGTGCCATCAAAGTTTAAGGCAAACTCTATTGCTACCTCAGGGTGTCCCCTTTGCATATTTTGTTGGATTACTGAGAGGGGGGGTGAATCAGTAATAGCGTAATTATAATCCTTTTTCTTCAAATGTTATATCAATGTAGAATTATTATCCAATAACGAGCAGTAAGAAATAAACAATCACACACATACACAGTACACCAGTGTTTAATGTGGCAACCCAAATCGGAAGAAAATCACAGAATGTTTTTTCTTATATGTCTTGAAGAATTACATTCATTGGAAACACCAACTTCCTTTTTTTTCCAGCTGCAACTGGAAGGAGGCTCCAACCCCCTATTTTCTCAGGCTACAACCTGAGGGAAGCTCCAACTCCCCAAT
The DNA here is from genome assembly GCA_009831015.1 of Picea engelmannii. Lineage (NCBI taxonomy): Eukaryota > Viridiplantae > Streptophyta > Pinopsida > Pinales > Pinaceae > Picea > Picea engelmannii. Next base: position 75,997 of record ML782333.1, on the reverse strand, counting down.
TCTCTAGCGACAACCAGAAGGAGGCTACAACCCCCAATGTTCTCTGGCTACAATCGGAAGGTGGATATAACCACCTGTCCTTGCCCCGTCCTGCCACCCTGAAGTAGAAGTAGAATGATGGAACCACTGTCACACTATCACTGTGAGATATACCATTGTAAACCTGTACCAATAAATCTGAACCATGCATCAACCATGCATCAACCTGTACCTCAACCTGTAATCAACCTGTACCATAAACAAGTGCATCAACAATGCACCAACCTATAATCAACCTATACCATAAACAAGTGCATCCACCATGCACCAACCTGTAATCAACCTGTACCATAAACAAGTGCATCCAACCATGTACCAAGTATGTAACAATCATGTTTCAACTACTCATCAACTATGACTCATCAATATGTACCAACATCATCAGCTATACACCTCACGTATGTGTGCCAACTCATCAACTACTTGTCTCAACCATGTACTCAACATGTACCACAACCAAAATCCCTCATCAATTTCATCATCCAAATCTGATTTGTAGCTCTATAATAGACCTGGTGTATATGATCACATTCTTGCAAACCTTCCTTAACTTTAAAAACAAGAGACTAACATGTTCATCAAACTTTTCTTTAGTCTCACATGCCTAGTTTTGGATTAGTCAACAACCCTAACTTGAAGTAATCATAACTTTGAACATGTAATGTATAAAGATATAAAACTGATACAAAATGTTCTTCAGTGTGTTTGATTCAATTCCTCCAAGTGTCACTACTTGGAAACTCTCAGAAAAGGAGTTATAGCAAAAATGGCATACCTTGCTGAATTCTGACTTATTCTAGAGAGCGACCTTGTAGAGCGTGTCTCGCAGAAAATATTTGATGAATTGATATGAAAATATTACACAGAATACTAAAAAATGTACCCTAACCAACACATTTGGTCTCACTGAATTTGGATCTGTTATGAAGAAGTTATGACGTTGTTACCCGAAACACCTGAGTTTGACTAGTTTCAGGACTGGCCGCAAACCCTATTTTCCACGTAGTGTAACTCCCAAACTACAATGACCCACTAGCTGAATTTTTTACCACATATACTTGGATATGTTTTATCACTTGAATAGAAATTTCACAGTCTGAATCATTATAGAAAAAAATTTATAGCGAAAATGGTGAGATGACCTGTAAATAACATACCTTAGAAAGCACCATTAAAAGAATTTATCCTTCCTTGCATTTCGGCCTTCTTTTCTTCACCTTCACTCAGAATTCCAGTTTAGATATCCTTGGTTACCTCAGACACACACACACACACACATATATATATATATTCAATATGCTCAAGTGTGATTCAAATGAGAGAGTCTTGCCTCTGATTTATACTCTCGAAGTAGCTTCCTTAAAAACATCTTCTAGGTCACTTGGCCCACTTTCCTTATTTTAGGGTTGGGTCCACTTCTAATTTCTCCATTAAATTTATTATTGAAATAATTTATTTTTTATTCACTTTGAATTATAATACACTCATCACTTCACTTTATTATTTACTTTCTAAAATCTCTTAAACCACTTTGACTACTTTGACCTTTTGGGGCTTCTAGATGACATATGAGGGTCCTCCAACTTCGTAAGGACATAACTCTCAAACCGTGAGAGTTATGTGACGTTCCACATACCACCATAAATGGCATGACATGTAATATCCATATAGAATAGTATTATCTGAAAATATATCATAACTCATACCGTTACCCACCAAACAAACTTGGGTCCATTACCCAAACCTGGGGTCTCCAACTTCTCATGGCCATAACTCTCTAACCGTGAGGAATTATGCGATG
>ML782333.1:37064-54628 GCA_009831015.1 Picea engelmannii | reverse complement strand
TATTGGTTTGTGTCTCTTAACAAGTTCAATATCCCAAAAGTATAAGGATGGAGCAAGGACAACACTAGCAAGGATAAAACGACGTTTAAACGGTATGTCATTTATCCCTCATCGAACTAGTTTATATCACAATGAAATCTAAGGAGAAGCTTGTATTCTACTCTATTTTGTTCTAATTTCTTGTTTAAGTTAGGGAGATTAGTGTGTGTCTGCAGTTACTGATTTTTCCAGTAACAGTAGGCCTGGGAACCCATATTTATCCTTTCCACGGCTTAATAGTTGGGACCTCATTCTTCTCTCTTAATATTTTTCTAGCCATGTCTTAATGGGTTCCCATTATTTTTGTTTCTTTACAATTGCATGTGATTATTGTCACTTGAATCTTGGTGCATATTGTTAAACTTTCATTCGCTTGATCATGATTATAGACATTGTAGTCACTCGCAACCATTTTCCATTTGCATCCCTATACCTCTATTTTGTGACTATGTATCCTTGGAGAAAACAACTATTAGTGGACATCACTTGTCCATCACCTTTTTAGCATTTGTTTTGCATAAGTCTATTCCATGTGCTTGAAATCTAGTTGCATGCCATTAAGACGCTCATTTTATCCAATGTAACATACTTTAATCTCTTTTTTGTGCTCATAAAAACATGGAAAAGACACAAAAATATATAAAAAATAGAAGGGGGGGGAGAATTTTCATATTTATTTAGTTTGAGTGGGAGCCATCATTTCTTGTCGCCCTTGAACATGGAACCTATTTGCATCACTATCTTACAATTGGGATTTAGATTTCCTCAGGAGTTGTACCATGATTATGAGTTATCTACTCCTTTGATTGGTTATTTTTCCAATCATTGTGGAGAGTGCTTCAATGCCTCTTACATTGTTGCACTACATCATTGGTCCTTTTTGAGTCTATGATACCCAAGTCCTTATTGTTGTGTGCTATATGTTCAAGGGAAGTTGAGCCTAAGTCAGCCATTTTGGAAATTTTGTTGACATTTCATGTCAGACATCCCTGTGTCAGTTTTAACTTGGTGGGTTATTTCTTCATAAAATATCTCAGTTATTGTTTCATGTCAATTGATGTGGGTTACATTAAGTGTAACGCCCCCATTCTGGGTCGGGCAGGCACTACTTCGTGGAATAACAATCTCATACTTAATTCTATATATAAGACATGCATTTAAGCAAATGAAACACATTTAAACTCAGAGTAACCATAAGAATTACTACTTATTATAAATAATCAATGGCTTTAACATTACTTTGTATGCACAGCAGAATACATGATAAATATAAATACACAGACATGCAGAAATGTAATTAAAACATCATCTGATACTTATCTTTGAAACAGTGGTAATTCCACCAACCAGGTGCAGGCCTTCCACGAACCTCCCAGCCGTAGACCACACTGCTCATCAAGCTCAACAATGGGTCACCCATGAGTTGGGACTAAGCTCCACCCCCAAGGCAAGGAATCCTAGGCTAGGTTGAGGTTACAAGGTAAACACACAGTCACATGGAACGAATTCTCTTCCAGGAACCACTCATACTCACTGCTCACAGACTCTTCTTCCCCACATACCTGATCCACCCTAGGAGTATACACCTTCTTTGTCACCTAGACAGTCCTTTAGCTATTAACCTCCCTTGCCTTGGGTTTCAACAATAGACCAGAACGAAAGCCTCTGAGCTCTATGGCAGCTACAGGGTTCCTTCCAGGAGTTCTCTCCTTCCTCTGCGCACTCTCTCACCTGGAGAGAGTCGCTCACAGGCCCAACAACCTGTTCTTCCAACTTCACCACCACTCTCACCTGGAGAGAGTGTTGTACTAACTAGTCAACAAGCCACATGGGATCAAACACTACACGTCCACCACAATCAACGGGAATCCAGACACGAACACCCCAAGACAACTACAGATAGGTGCAATAGCATAACCAGGCTTAGCAGGGATGGGACACTTCCATTTTCTCAATCTGGAAACACGGTATAGACTCACACTATGGATTCTCAGGGATGCGTGACAATTTGTCCATGCAGGGGTCGATTCAGAGTCCACGGTTTAGAACAGAGAAGAGGTGTACCGGCTTTCCAGAACAAACATAGATTTTTTCCCGAAATCAACATAGGCTTTTGGTTCAGGGGATGTATAGTTCAGAAGATGCACGAGGTCTCTTGTCGAGGTCGGACCGGTTCATGCTCAGACAATTGGGTAGAATGGAGGTGGCCCCCCACCACGGCTCATCTCATTCGTTTTATTTGCATGGGCTTGGGTTGACACTTGTCACCCATGAAGTTGCATGCTTCCATCAACGTGTGTTCCTCCCACCATTTGGAAGTCACATGTCATTCCAAAATAACTTAGTATAACAACATATTATTCACATGTCTTTTTGGAATAATATTAAAATATTATTCCCAAGACTTAAGCCCTTAGGTTTAGACCCTAGGCTCCACACTTATCCCCCTTTTCCCACCTTCCAGCCCCTAATCCCTTGCCCACTCTATGGAAGCTTGGTCCCCCATCACTCATCCATCGTGTCGGCCTGCACGCGGCGGTGTTTATATTTTTATTAATGTTCTGCATAGATACATGTACAACATCAAGCTCTTTTTCTTCAACACTCAGGCTCTCCAGCCTAACAACCACATAATCCCACCAACTTATATAAACTTGGCTCACCAGCCTATAAAACATTTTTACAACTCATTTCATAAACAAGATTTACAACTGGGCTCGGCCTTGGGGACATTACAATCCCCCTCCCCTTATTTATGCACTGTCCTCAGTGCAACTTTACATAGCATCTGCAATCTTTTCAAAATTTTCAAAAAGATGTGGGTACTCTGCCCGCATAACATCTTCATGCTCCCATGTTGCGTCCGTACCAGGTCCACTGGACCTTTACAAGCTTTATAGCTCGATTCTGGAGCTATTTTATTTTTCTGTCCAATATGTGCACAAGATGCACTTGCAAGACAGCTTATGGTTCCACCTAAATCACATTCCAGTCAATAACATGATTAGCATCAGGTATATATTTCTTAAGCACTGAAACATGAAACACATTATGTACAGTCATAGATACAGGTAATGCAAGCATGTATGCAATTGGCCCAATCCTTTCCAAGATTTCAAATGGCCCACAAAATCTTGTTGCCAACTTGGCGCAACTTCCCAGCTTCAGGGAACTCCTGTTGGTTTTCACTTTCAGGAAAACATGATCACCCACTTTGAATTCTCGGTAGGTTTTGTTCTTATCAGCATAACTTCTCCGCCTGTCCTGGGCAGTTTTCAAATTCTGTTTAATTTTTATCATTTGGTCCTCCATCTCCTTGAGCAACTCTGGCCCAACTACTGCTCTGTCAGCTGGATTATCCTAGCTCACTGGAGTGTTGCACTTTATTCCATAAAGTGCTTCAAATGGGCTTATCTTCAATGATGCATGATACCCATTATTGTAGGAAAATTCTACCAAATGCAGGTAGTCTTCCCATCTTGATGGTTTGTCCATCACGTACATTCTCAACATGTCCTCTATTACTCTATTCACCCTCTCTGTCTGTCCATCAGACTCGGGATGATACGCTGTACTAAAATTCAAATTCGTTCTGACTTCTTTGAACAGTCCTTTTCAGAAATTCGAGGTGAATTTTGGGTCCCTATCAGACACAATCATTTTAGGAATTCCGTGCAAGCGTGCCATTTATTTTAAGAAGATATCAACAACATCTGCTGCCTTGTGAGTGGTTTTCAGTGGAATAAAATGGGCAGCTTTTGTAAGCTTGTCCACCACAACCATGATCGAATCATGTTGCTTGTTTGTTCTAGTTAATCCTATAATAAAATCCATGGTCACCACTTCCCACTTCCATTCAGGAATGGGTAAAGGCTACAACAACCCTGTTGGGTGCCTATGCTCAACCTTAACTTTCTGGCATTCCATACATCTGGCGATCTATTCAGCGATCTCCCTCTTCAAACTCGGCCAAAAGTAATGGATTTTGACTGCTACCACAGTCTTCTGATATCCAAGGTGTCCAGCATATGTCACATTATGCATTTCTTTTAGAATCATGAGTTTCAATTCCTAAACATTGGGTACATACACTCTGTCTTTATACAGAAGTAATCCATCATCTTCCAAGGTGTAACTTTCCTTTTTTTGTGGTCTCTCACTCTGCTGTAGCTTTGCTACTAAGTCTCTGTACTACAAATCCGCATTTGCAGCTTCCAAAATTCTACCCTTGATATCAGTCCTGTACATGCTAATGGATGAAGTATGTAAGTCATGCACTTTTTTGTTGAGTGCATCAGCCACCTTGTTTTCCTTCTCCTTGATATGCTTGATATCAAAGTCATATTCGCACAGAAATTCGAGCCACCTACTTTGTCTAGCGTTTAAAGTCGGCTGACCAAACAAATATTTCAGACCATTGTGGTTTGTTCTCAATTCAAATGTCCTTTCCATGAGGTAATGTCTCCATTTCCTCAGATCGTGGACGATTGCTGCCAGCTCCAAATCATGAGTGGCATAATTCTTTTCATGCTCTTTCGGCTTCCTGGACTCATAACAGATTACAAATCCATCTTGGCTGAGAAATCCTCCAAACCCTTCCTTACACGCATTTGTGCACACCATGAAATCCATATTTGGATCTGCAATCCTCAATATTGGAGCACTGGTTAACAGCTTCTTCAATCGCTGGAAACCTTTCTCACACTCTTCAGTCCACTGAAACTTTTTCTCCTTCCTTTGCAAAGAAGTGATAGGGTGAGATATCTTTAAGAACCCTGTTATAAACCTTCTGTAGTATCCCGCCAGACCCATAAAGGATCTGACTTCCGCCACTTTCCTTGGCACTGACCATTCTTGGATGGCCTCAACCTTCTCAGGATCCACAGCAATCCCTTCTTCTGAAATAATGTGCCCCAAGTAATGGATCTGCCTTTGGAAAAATGAGCATTTGCTCAATTTGGCATATAGTTGGTGTCCTCTCAACACTTGTAGCACTAGTCTCAGGTGTTGTTCATGCTCTTCCTCTGACTTGGAATACACCGATATTTCATCTAGGAAGACTATGACAAACTTGTCTAAATAGTCCATGAATACACCATTCATCAAGCACATAAAAACAACAGGTACATTTGACAGTCCAAACGGCACCATTATGAACTCGTAATGACGGTACCTTGTTCTAAAGGTGGTCTTGTTGATGTCCTCATCCTTTATTATTACCTGGTGATATCCTGATCTAAGATCTATCTTTGAAAATATTTTCGCACCCTCCAACTGATCGAAAAGATCATTGATCCTCGGCAGAGGATACTTGTTCTTGACGGATACCTTGTTCAACTGCTGGAAATCAATGCACAGCCTCAACGTCCCATCCTTCTTCTTTACGAACAGGACCAGGCAAGGTGACACGCTGGGGAGAATGTACCCCTTCTTTAGAATCTCTTCAAGCTGCAATTGCAACTCTTTCAACTCTGGCGTACTCATTCTATATGGAGCTTTCGACACTGGAGCTGCTCTAGGCATCAAATTTATAGAAAATTTGATGCTTCTCTTCGGAGGTAGTCCAGGTACCTCCTAAAATACGTCTTTGAACTATGTGAGTTCCTCATGGTCTTCGATCCTTGAGACTTCATCTCTGGATGCTCCCTCCACACGGGCTGCAAATAATTGACATCCTTTTCTATAACACTTCTTCAGTTGCATGGCTAAGATTTCTCTAATAGCCACAGCTATAGGAATCCCTTGGACTGTTTTCCAATTCCCCTCCTCATCCAGGCATGTAAACCTCTTGTTAATACAGTCCAGGAGGGTATGGTGTTGGTCCAACCAGTCCATTCCAATTAAACAGTCATAAGATCCTAAAGGCAGAATATTCAATTCAGCCTTCGTGCTCAGTCCTTTCATGTCCACAGGATAGGACTTCACCAACTCAACGACTTTCCTCTTGGTTCCTGTAGCCAACTGCACTAACCAATACTTTTCATGTTTGCTTCTTGATAAATGAAAACTTTCCACCACCCTAGGATCTACATAACTATGGCTATCCCCTAAATCGATTAAAATACTAAATAGTCGGTTGTTAATCATACCTTCCACTTCAATCATCTGCGATTGAAATTCTACTTGCTTGTTGTCTAGGGCTGCGTAGATCCTTGGCATTATGCTACCCATATCCTCCATTGTTTCATCTTGCTGAACATTGTGGATGGTTCTCGCTTTATCTTTTTTGTGGGGGAAGTATCGGTACCTATGGTTTCCTTTACAGCCCCAACACTCCATAGGTGGCGGTCTAGGCATTTGTTCAGCCACTTCAACCTTCCTGGGTTCCCTAAAAGATGGTTGCCCCTGAGGACTGTTTCTGAAAAAGGGAGGCTTGTTTCCCTTCAACCTCTGCTCTTTGTTGAACTTCTTCTGATCATCCCAAGCCTTCTGAAAAGTAGGCCTTTCTCTTTGTTGTTCATACAAGCATTTTTCCCTTCTTATTGTTTCTTCTATAGTCTTGGGATCATCATACTAGATCTTGTCACTAATGGAAGGTGGTAGTCCACTCAGATATCTCTGAATCTTGACAGCCTCATCTTTGATGAATGGAACATACTTCAGTAGTTCCAAAAACCTTCGTTCGTATTCATCAATGGTCATGTTGCCTATCTTGAGTTCGAAGAACTCCTTCATCTTTCTGTCATAGTATCTTTTAGTCAGGTATTTCTTCTCGAAATACCCCTTGAACTCCTTCCAAGTGACATATTTCTCTCTGATGTGTTGCACCTGCACAAACTGATCCCACCACATGGATGATTTTCCTTTCAATTTATACATCACAATTCTTCCTTTTGCATGAGCGGAATAATTCTGTAGTTGGAAATATTTCCTCATGCCAAGCAACCAGGTTTCGGCATCTTCCTCCTTCTTATGTTCTCCATCGAACGTTGGAGGCTTGATCTTGTTAATCTCTCCCTTCAATTCATCCACTCCAGATCTTCGGTGTTTTCTGGTAAGAGACGAGCTTGAACTACTGCGTTCCTCCCTACTGGAATGCTTTGGGGAGCGACGATGATGTCTTCTACCTCTCCTCGATCTTCTTCTCCTCTTAGGGGTTCTGACACTTTTTTATCTTCTTTTCCTCTCAGGGGTCTTGTGACTCTCTGTCTTGCTTGAGTCACTCACCTTCTCCAATTTCCTTTCTATTCTTTCTAGGCTCTTCAACATTTTTAGAATGAATTCACCTTGTTGATCCCTGACCCTCATGATCTTCCGGCTATCAGCTCGGTGAGCCTGGGCATCTTTCTGCAATCTTTCAATGAGTTTCATCATATGCCCTTCCTTATCCATCTCTTTTTCGTGCCCATTAGAGTTTGATCCTTCGATTCCCAAGCTGACATCCCTTCCTACCCTTTCATTCTCTGTTTCAGAGGCAATCGATACCTCTTCCATTTATATACCCAGTTGTCCTGACACCCATTGAACTCTGCACACACAACGTGCAGTCAACCGAAGTTTGTCAGGCCTTATCCCTTAATAAAAACCACAACATTCATTAACCAACGTGAATAAGAAAACATTTCAAATTCACTAAGTTTTCTCATCCCTGTTTGGCTCTGCAAATTTTTGGGACTTCGGTTTTCGGCGTTTTTGTCCACGAGGATCCAACAGTTAAATCCTCAACAATTCTTATGTCCTTCGAAAATTTTGGGATTTCGAAACTTTGGGGTTTCGGGTTTCAGGGTTTTTGGTCCCCGGAGGTTCTCGCCCTCGCTTCCCTCTTCAACTCCCGACTCCCGAACTTCCAACCTCTCTTCCCCTGGGCCCACAGCATAGTTTTCGCCAACCCCGGTGGCGCGTGGTACGTTCAGGAGGGTCCACGTCACCTTTGGTGACATCATCGAGCCCACCATTCTCGCTTGTCTTCTCGAATCACTAGCACGTGGTGCACACCCATGTGTCCATGTCCATTCCAAGGCAATCCAATGGTTAGAATTCTCTCAGATCTACGATGCAGATCTTTTCGGCGGTTCGAGGTTTCAGGCATAGGGAGTTCATGCATCCCCACATCTCAAACTTTCGTTTGCTGAAATTCTGAAATTACTGTCTACTCTTCCACTTGATCCAATGGTCAAGTTCCTCTCTTATGATCTACGGTGTAGATCGTTTCAGAATTTTGGGTTTCTCTATTTCGCGACTTGTGAAAATAAGGTTCTTCCCCTTTGGTTTCACGGGTGCCGAAACACCGTCCGGCAGCCACGTGTCCCCCCGATGGACGGTCCCGACGAATTCAGGATTTTGTGTATCGCGATTTCCACGTTCCTGTGCAACTTGAAAGGGTTTTTAAACCCTGCGCAAGTTTTTCAGATCTGACGGTCACGAGGGTTCTCCTTTTCCTCGAACAGATCCTACGGCTCCAACACTTCTAGTGTGGAGTCCTCTCTCCCTGTGGCCATATGCCACCCCGGCTGCGGTTTCATAACATCGCTACACCTCCTGAGCTTGGTAACACGGTCAAGTAACTCCTTAACACTCAGGAGCATTCAAAGGTCCAAAATTGGCCCTCCAGACACAATTTCTCCTCAAACCCTCGGTCCAAAGACCACTCAACTAACCCATCTAGGTTCAGTGTCAAAACCTTGGCTCTGATACCAAACTGTAACACCCCCATTCCGGGTCGGGCAGGTACTACTTCATGGAATAACAATCTCATACTTAATTCTATATATAAGACATGCATGTAAGCAAATGAAACACATTTAAACTCAGAGTAACCATAATAATTACTACTTATTATAAATAATCAATGGATTTAACATTACTTTGTATGCACAGCAGAATACATGATAAATATAAATACACAGACATGCAGAAACATGATTAAAACATCATCTGGTACTTATCTTTGAAACGGTGGTAATTCCACCAACCAGGTGCAAGCCTTCTACGAACCTCCCAGCCTTAGACCACACTACTCATCAAGCTCAACAGTGGGTCACCCCTGAGTTGGGACTAAGCTCCACCCCCAAGGCAAGGAATCCTAGGCTAGGCTGAGGTTACCGGGTAAACACATAGTCACAAGGAAGGAATTCTCTTCCAAGAACCACTCATACTCACTGCTCATAGACTCTCCTTTCCCACATGCCTGCTCCACCCCAGGAGTATACACCTTCTCTGTCACCTAGACAGTCCTTCAGCTGTTAACCTCCCTTGCCTTGGGTTTCAGCAACAGACTGGACCGGAAGTCTCTGAGCTCTGTGGCAGCTACAGGGTTCCTTCCAGAAGTTCTCTCCTTCCTCTGCGCACTCTCTCACCTAGAGAGAGTCGCTCACATGCCCAGCAACCTGTTCTTCCAAATTCACCACCTCTCTCACCTGAAGAGAGTGTTGTACTAACTGGCCAACAAGACACACAAGATCAAACACTACACATCCACCAAAATCAACGAGAATCCAGACATGAACACCCCAGGACAGCTACAAACAGGTGCAACAGCATAACTAGGCTTAGCAGGGACAAGACACTTTCATTTTCTCAATCTGGCAACATGGGATAGACTCACACTCTAGATTCTCAGGGATGCGTGATGAGTTGTCCACGCATGGGTCGATTCAGACTCCATGGTTTAGAACAGAGAAGGGGTGTACCGGCTTTCTAGAACAAACACAGACTTTTTCTCGAAATCAACATAGGCTTCTGGTTTAGGGGATGTACGGTTCAGAAGATGCACAAGGTCCCTTACCGAGGTCGGACCAGTTCACACTCAGACGATCAGGTAGAATGGAGGCAGCCCCCCACCACGTCTCATCTCAGTCGTTTTATTTGCATGGGCTTGGGTTGACACTTGTCACCTGTGAAGTTGCATGCTTCCATCAGCGTGTGTTCCTCCCACCATTTGGAAGTCACATGTCATTCCAAAATAACTTAGGATAACAACATATTATTCACATGTCTTTTTGGAATAATATTAAAATATTATTCCCAAGACTTAAGCCCTTAGGTTTAGCCCCTAGGCTCCACACTTAGCCCCCTTTTCCCACCTTCCAACCCCTAATCCCTTGCCCACTCTGTGGGAGCTTAGTCCCCCATCACTCATCCATCGTGTCGGCCTGCATGCGGCGATGTTTATATTTTTATTAATGTTCTGCATAGATACATGTACAACATCAGGCTCTTTCTCTTCAACACTCAAGCTCTCTGGCCTAACAATCACATAAGCCCACCAGCTTATATAAACTTGGCTCACCAACCTATAAAACATTTTTACAACTCATTTCGTAAACAAGATTTACAACTGGGCTTGGCCTTGGGGACATTACATTAAGTCCCTCTTTTTGATGCATCTCTTCCTATTGAAACCACATCATTATATAGGATGCAGATCTAGAAACTAGATAATACCTTGGGACTTGTAGACATCATTGGAAGGATTACTCATGATTGATGGTGGGTTTCAATCATTCACTCCTAATTGATTGATTCGACAAGTGTTTGACATCAAATCCTTTTCTCACACTCACTAGATTGTACTATGTACCTTGGGGTCCATTTTCACTATTGGTTGTTCCCCTTGTATCAGTTAACAATTTTAATCAATGTCTAGTAATCATATGGTTTCTACCATGCTCGACATCAGCTCATTTATTCACATGATGTATATTTGTACAATCGATGGGTTTGGATTGAATACCTTTGGTTAGGGGAATATGCTATTAATGATACCTTCCCAAGTTGCACAATAATATATCATTTATTGATAAAGTACTTTGAAGACTGAATGACACTCTCATTTGTGCTAAATGTCTTCTTGATATAAATTGTGACAGAGATCCACATTCTATTTTATTATGGCTATGATATTTTTATGACATGGATCCATTGTGTACTTTTTCATGGTCATGGTATTTCATTTCACTTCATGGATCCATAGTGTATTGTGTTGGTGGCCATGCTTATTCATATATTTGATCATGGGTATCCCTACCTTGGGGATGCTCTATATTTGATTGGTTGATTTTTGGCTTGCAGGTACTTCATGTTTCCTTGATATGCAAAACTTCTCTTTAGTCCACTTATCAACATCTACTTTTGTAATGTATTTATGCCATCAGTTCCTCTTCTAATCTCATACATTAAGGGGCATATGTTATACTTGTATTTTCCATCATATTCCTTGCAATGAAGTTATTAGATGTAATGAAGCTGAAATTACACTTGTACTAAGGAAATTTCTCATTAAGAGCCTTTGCCACCTTTCTTCCTAGTATAAGAGTGGATGGTCATTAGTTCCTCATATAATAGGCGCGGTTGGTCATGGTTTTCCCATATAAAACTGTCGGCCACCCCTTAGACCATTGAGAATTGGAGAGTTATTAAGAGATCAACGAGCAATGGGTTGGTAAAATTTCATAATTGAGCATGGAACTTGTGCATGACTTGTATTTGCTTGGTTCAGATGCCATGAAGCCTATTTTTAGGTCCTCAAAGAATCTATAAGAAGAAACCAAAGCTAGGGGATGAGGATAATTCAAAACAAGAATTTAGAGAGCATCATTGTGCTAGTGAATTGGAGCAAGAATCTTTGGTCTATTGTTTTCCATAATTATTGAGTGTTGGGTATCAACATTAGTTTGATAAGGCCTAGATGAGAGCATCTTACTATGATACGATGATAGTGTTGGAGATATTACACACTCACGTAGGTAATTCTTTTCCTAAGGTTGTTAGTCCAATGTTGAGGGCACTTCCATAGATGAGAATATTCTCTCTTGAGAATATTCCCCTACAAATTAGGGTGCCTCCTATAAAATAGGGCACCTTCCCTCTTCAGTTCAGAGTTAGTTACACCTCAGTTAGACTAGTGGAGGCTACTCATTCATGATAATCTCAGTTTTATCACCAGTAGTTGCGTGTTCACCTCGGTTTACTCACCAGGAGGGCACATATCTCATGCATGTGTCCAAGAGGGTGCATATATTGTGATTTCATGTGTTTCCCTCACTTCCACATGTGTGACTCATTTAATTGATGATTGCATGGACCAGTTAACTAGGATTAGGTGGCATTTTACTTCGATTTCTATTTGTGAGTGTCTAGATCTGTCTAGATCATTACTATGGCACATGCACTTAGCCATGTAGATTATATCAAGTGTATTTTACCATTTACTCATGCAATTAATACAATTCATTCCTTCTCTCAAGCTTGTCTTTCTTCTCTTCTCTCTCTCGCAAGCTTTGTGTGATTTTTCTACTAGCTAGGTTCATTGTGAAAACTTCATAGATAGATCATGTTTGTTCAACATGGTGAGATTGTGGCTAAGGAGAAGGGATTCAAGTCTTGGGGCTAGGAGTATGGAAACAGATCTCAAGGTAAATCATCTTTGTTGTAATATATTTCATTTTATCAATATAATTATTCTCTCTTTCCCCTCCAAAATCTTATCGTTCATTGATCTATCTTGTATCTTGAAGTAGATTTTTTTTATATAATTAGGCTCAAGTTACTAGATTATATCTTATTCATGCTATATTTTATTTGTTATTTCATGAAGGAATGAGGAGGGTTTTTCTTTCTTTATTGATTGTGTAGGTAACCAAGTGAAGCAACATCATTGGAGTTGGATCTAATAAGGAGATGTGGATACATTGAACCACCATCGAAATTAAAGTAAGTTAATCCTTCCCCTTCTCATTTCCTTATGAAATCGTATGATTAACTCTAGATGAAATGTTATTTATCATTGGTTTATATCTAACCAATGAGGGGATTTTCTTATTCGTAAGTGAATTTCCCTTTAACACCCATATAACTATAATTATCTAAATAAATTGGCATCATCTTGACCTCCTTGAGCTCTATTTCCATGGATTTACTTTATTCCTTGGATTTGTTCTTCTTTTCTTGTTAGAATTTGTGGGGGAACCGATTTGCTATGAGGGAGGTTTGAAATATGTAGATTTTGAATTTCTAATATCCCCCGATGAACCCGATGAACCATTAGAGGTCTTCAAAGTATTTTCACAATAAACTTTCAAAGTGGCCTAAGAAGCATAGATCCATGAAGAGATGGTACATTTGAACTTTTGAATGTCTCGATGAACCATCAAGAGTGTCCCAAAGAAGATATTTAGGACTGACATGATGCACCATCGAGACCCTTTTAAAGAATCACCACATAATCTTTGGAAAAGACACTTCCAAAAGTTCGCCAATGAATTATAGGGATGATTCATAAGATGTGACATTCAAACGTTGATGAACCATTGGGAATCTAAAAAAGATATTTTGAATGTCTAGATGCAACATTGGGTGGTTCCAAAATATGTTTACATTACTCCTTTCAAAGTCTCCCCGTGAACTATCCTGACACGTCAAAAGATAAGATCCCATTGGGAAGGTTCAAAATATGTTAAAATGACAACATTCAATTTGTGTGGATGAACCATCAGGAGAGTTTCGAAGAATGCATTTTTAACAACCCCTAATGAGTCATAAAAAGTTATTGAAAGACGGGGCAATCAAAATCCTCAACTTTCGTGATGAATCAATGAGGGCCAATGAAAAATTAATGTTCAAAATATTGGACTATAATATACCTCTAGATTTCATTCATCATAATAGTGTCTATTGTTTTTTTAATAGAAATAACGAGAAAAATATCGCACTTAAAGAAAATTTATCCATAACATTGCGTACACACAATGTCTCCATTATAAACATATAATAATTATATTATGGCATATAACATGTCCTTCATTTCATTGTCAAAAAAATATATAGTTTACCTTAGAACCAAAGGATGAGATTCCATGCTTTGAGACAATAATTAGTATTTGTTGATTGTACAATAAAGTCTATGTAAACTTCATATCTTATCTAGTAAATAATTACAATTTTTTTAACTTTTGCAACTTTTATTTTGAGAGATGCTTCTTCGTTTCATAATAATTCTAAGAGCAAAGAGTGAGTGAACCATTCTGTTGAGTTGTTCTTCGTCTAGAAGTTTTCTAACAAGTTTTTTGGAATTTAAAGATAACCCATGCCTTGCATCTGATATTCACCATCTTTTTAAAAGAAAAACTATGTTGTCTAATTCAACCACAATTACTTTCATGGAGAGTAAGATTCAAGGCAAATCAACCCAACATATTATCATTTTCTTTCATCAGGAGATCGTAACATAGTAACTTTGTTATGCTACATAAGCTCCAACTAATTTTTGTTCTATAATATAAGAGCTTAAGATAATTCTTAATGTATACCTTGCCTCTTTTATGGGGATGGTTTATGCAATCTAGAGTGTTTATATGTTTGTGTGCTACTAAAACTTATTCACTTTCTAATATTATTATCATTGAGTTTACATGACTTCAGAAACCTAAGAAATGTTCACTTGGAATCTTTGGAGGATGAATTAATGGAGTTGAAAAATCACCATGTTATCGAGGAATGTCCTTTAGTTTTGTTCGAGTGTATTCATGAGGAATATCTCCTAAAAGAAGGAAAGTATAGGACCAAGCATACATGAGAGGAAGTGGAGGTACAACCAAAGGAAATTTCCATGACTAGCAACATTGAAGTGATCTCAATCAAAGAAGACATTTGGAAGATGTTGATGAGAAATATATTGTTGTATTCCCATATGATGACTTAAAGGTTTCAACCCTACACCCAATTCTATACATCAATGTTGCAAGATGAGAGGAATAATAATATCATGCTTTTTCTTCTTCTTCACTACTTGATTACTCATATCAGTTCACACACCAATGGGCGTTCTTGTTAGCTCATTACTATGTTTTTCATATTTATTAAAGATTTTCTTGTGTGATGTGGTAAAGTGATCTATATCATTTACTAGAGTACATAAATACTATACTCACTCATTTTAAGGAGGTAAAGAGGGAATTAAGATTGATTTGGATTCTAGAACTTAGCAAGGAAATAAACAATGAGTCCTCCTAAGCCATCTACAATATGCAACTCGAGAACCCACATTAAGAATATGCTATGAGTAAGTTAGTTGAATAGTTACATCACATCTGCTTTTTCATGTAAAGGCAATTTGGAATTGGTTGGGTTAACATACTAGAGATTAAACATAAACACAAAATCACTCCTATACTATAGAATTTAGGTAGTTGAAAATACTTAGAAAAATGAAACACATTAATAAAGTTTCAAGCACATGGAATTGATTTAAGTGTCATGAAGTATCCATATCATTTTAGGGGTTCACCCATAGGATTAAGTCCACAAGCTTCTACAAGGATTACCACCTATAGGTGGTCCTTTTAAAAAAAAAAAAACCCTATATCTATAGCTAGGAAGCACACATAATTTAATCATCAAAACATACAAGAGTTTTTACATTCAATTTCTCCATATTTCTGGTAAACCAATAATTTATGGGATTATAGGAAATTAGAATGCAACTACTCATGAAGCTCAATTATATCTTTACCTCCAAGTATTATAGTGTTGCAAAACAAAGTGGTTTTCGAGCATACAATATATTTATTAACATTATAGGAAATCAAGACGCAGTTAACTATAACAATAGCGAATTATACTCGTAACATAATAGCAAATTCTAGAGCGATGATGAAGTACTTATCTTTTCCAATGGTTGAATGCCAAACAACTGATTGGAGTAGAGAAATTCTCCACCCAAACATAGGTAGTCCTCTATGGATATCAACCCCCTAGCTAGTGTATGAGACCACTAGGATGAATAAGGAAAATTCAATATTCCCTCAATTTGTTCTTCTAAAAGGAATCAAAGATCAACCAAGGAACCCATTGTTGAGTTCTTTAATAAGACTAGCTTTGGCACTCATAATACCTACCCCACAAAACACATGGATGCTTCTTCCTTCTTTGTTCAATAGTTACTTACAAGTTTTCCTCTTGAATTCTCTTTAGTGTGGGAATAAAAAGTCCAAACCGTTATCCATTACAAATTTAACTTCAACAAAAACAAATTCTTGGTTTTTCGGCATTTTATGATCAACTTTATTTAGGGATTGAAAGGATATCTCTATAATCATTTTGGCCTCTATTTCTACACACTATTTATTTCTTCATCTTTTCTATGGATTCCTACCTTTTCTCTCCTCCTCACAAGATTCTAATGGTTCTCTTTCATGGGATGTTTAGTCCCATAATATGGAGACACGCTTTTCCAGGCTTAAACTATGTTTTCCTATCCTCTATGATCTCCAAAAAGATAACCCCCCTACCTCACATTTCAAATTTCCTCTTTTTTGCATGAGTGAAAGGTGGAAAGAGAGTCCTAATCTAACTCTTCATAGTTCCAATAATGTACAAGAAGTAGGTTTCTAGAGTGTAGGAGGCAGTTGCCTAGATATAGGAGATGGTTACATCCAATTCTCATATCTCATCTTAAACTATAGGCTAGGATCAACATCAACATCATAAAAGAGTGAAGGTTAAAGTAATGGAAAGATGGGTAGGAAAAGAGACATAGATAACTAGGAATATAAAAATTCCATTAGACTCCCTTACCTTTTCCCTCTTGTGGTATAACAACCCCTTTAGGTGTTCATGCTTATTCAGTCTTGGTTATTTTATTAATTGCAAAATAATAATGTTTACACGTATTCAAAATCACCTTGGCATGTCTACCTCATGGTGTGAATAAGGCATAGTATTAAAAGTCCACATGAAAAAAAAAAAAAAAAAAAAAACATTATTAAATTCAAATCATTCCAAAGGGTCAAAACTTGGGCATTACACRYAATTTCYTGATAAACTATGRGGGATTTTGAAATATGTTGAAATGACATGTTTTGGCTTGATGAACTTGGGATGGTTTGAAAGATGTTGAAATGACATCTTTTGAAGGATCTTGAAGATTATCCAAAAGATGTTGAAATGACATCTTTTGAAGGAGCTTGATGAACTATTGGGACAGTCCAAAATCTATTACAATTGAAATTTAAAAGCATCCTGATGAACTATTAAACTCATTAAAAAATATGCACGCCCTAAATATTTTGGGAAGGCCAGATGAATTATTAGGATCCTTTGGAAAAAAAAATAAAAAAAGACAAATAATTCTCAATCAAAAGATTTCAAAATCCATGGCCATTTAACTTGCATGAATCCTTCAATACATGATAAATAAAGAAACCATGAATTTTTTAATAAAACATCCAAAAGAATATACAATCTAGGTTTAAAAAGGACTAAGGTCTTTTAGATATATTAAGTCATTATCCATCATCTTTGTAAGACCTTAATATATTAAAACATAAGTAGTTCCCCATGAAATAAAAGAAAATAAAATAAATGGGGTCCCTAGCCCATTGACAAGGGGCTAGTTGAGGCCTCAAAAAAATAGAGGATTTTCTTAACCTATGTAGAGGATTTTCTTAAATACAATTATGAGACATCTTAGGTTTTCTCTCATAATTATGGCCTCTTACGTAGTGAATCCCAAAATATCAATGGTTCACCTATTGTTTGTTGATCAATTTTCACTATAACAACCCTATGTATATTGTATTTGCGCCCTT
>ML782333.1:20111-30597 GCA_009831015.1 Picea engelmannii | reverse complement strand
GGGGGGTGCATGCCTATAATGAATACCTGATTAAGATTGGTCAATGCACCAACATTTTTCTCTTGAGGCATCATCAAGATATTAAAGTATTTCACATAAGTATTTGGAAGTCTATATAGATGATTAGGACTTGTTAATATGTCTAAAGAATCACATATTTTATGTTTGAATGATGATAAATAGATGTAGGGAGACCAAGGTATTCCTTAACCCCCAAAAATGTTAGTTTCTACAACCTTTTAAAAAAATGATGGGACACATAGAATCAAAGGAAGGAATGGTGGTCAACCTGGCATGATGAGGTCAAGTTATTTGTCACTTAGAACCTTCAACTAATTTGTCAAATTCAAGTTATTTTTGGGCCATCAAAAGTTCATGAAAGAGTATTTAAGGATCACATATCTTAAGGAAAGGATGTTGAACAAGGAAACTCGTTTCATATGGATTGATGAATTCCAATTAAAGGATCAGATCATGAATTAAGGTTCCTGAATCAAATAAATCCTTTCCATGTGCATATGGATGGGGATTGAAATTGGAATTGTTTTCACAAACATTGGCAACAAAGGCATGGATCATCCAATCTACTATGTTAGCTAGAAGTTATCATCAATCAATCATAGTTGCAACATCACCGAGCACAAAGATCTAGGTATGATATACACACTAAAAAAAAATTAGCATTATTTGTTGGTAAACAAGTTTAATTCCTGTGCCAATCATCAAGCATTAAAGTACATAGCCAATAATCCCATACTACTAGGATGGATAAATCATTAATTGATGTTATTCTAAGATTTGATTTTGATATATTCATAAAACCAAGAAGGATTATTTCAGACTTACCATCTCCCTTAGTTAAACATCGGAGAAGATGAAAGGGATGTGGAAGGTGACTTCTTCGATGATATTCTATCCAAGATTCAAATATGTCAAGTTACTTGGAAGATGTTTAATATTTCATATATAGGGACATGCACCTAAAGACAAGAACAAGGTGTAGAAGCAAAGCCTTGTTAATAAGGCTCTTGGATTCAAAATATTAGAAGGAGTCTTACACAAACTTGGTATGGACAACATACTATGGCGGTGTGTGCAACCATTGAAAATTAAATAGATCATATGGAAGGATCAGTTGAGAATCATGGGGGATCACTTGTCCCTAACAAGGTTGGTTTGTAATATCATTTGTTCATGCCTCTAGTGATTGATTATATTCACAAATTGTTTTAAAGGGGTCAATAAATGTGAATAATTCCAAAAAGAAAGTACAATTCCATAGATCCATGACTATAATGAACTCTATCTTATTTTTCCAATACAATATTTTGAGTAGTGGGGAATATACTTTAAAGTAATGTATTCACCTGCAAAGAGAACATTATTTTATTATGTGAATGTCACTATATATTTTTTCAATAATAAAGTTGAAGCCAAGCTTGTTAGGGGAACAATCATGTAGGACCCTTGATCCACAATGGATCATTATATAAGTTTTCATCTGTCTTGGAACTTTCTGGGAGGGAACATTGGAAGTATTTGTTTACAGGACCCATTTTAGGGGTAGGTCCTAATTTGGTGAATCAAGGTCCAAAAAATTCTACATCTTATTTGAGGCATCAAATGACATTTTTTGGTGTCAAAAAATTATAAAATTATCTCCTACCCCCTCTATAATGTTCTACACACCATAATATTTCCAACAATGCAAAACTCAACTCAATCAAAGTTTGTATGTGAAATTTATGCCTATTGCAAGTTGACCTACCTTGTTAGCCACTGTGGTACTAATTGGATGCCACATCGACCCCATTACTCACATATGTGGGACCAATCACGTGTGGACTTTCAATAAGATTCTAGAGTGTCCAAAACCCAAACATTAATTGAGGGTTGAGGCATGCAAAAACCCTAACCCTAACCCTATACAACTATCATGCTATGTTAAATATTGGGCCACTAGGAAAGAAAAAGGTTCCATTCTTTTGGTATTATTATTGTTCCATAGTTGAGAATAGAATCTAGGAGTGAGATATTGAATCATAACAGAGAAGGTATAAGATTCTATAGCATCCATTCAGGCCACAATGTCCATGACAACTCCATAATGAGTGACCCTTTCTTTGTACTTGCATTTCATCATTGAGAAAAAGAAAGGATAGTATAGGCCTCACCTTCTAGCTAGGTTTTCTCCCATAATGGGTTTTGTAGGTCACATCTTGTGTTCATTTGTGTGGATGGTGTGTTCATTTTATTGTTTCTTTCATTTGGTTTCAATTATTTCCATATTTTTGAGCACTACATTAGTATATTAAATTTGAGATCTATGGTAATATACTACATAATAAAATATTTCAAAATGTTGTAAGACATGGCATGATGAATCGTTCTAGTGGAATATCCACGACAATTTAGAGATCAACCCCACATATTTTTTCATTTGAGGACATACTTTGTAGGTTAAGGTACTCGATACACCACATTTGACCAAGACACCCATTTTATGACAAAGACCATCACACAATTAATGAAATATGCATAACTTTCCATTTATCAACTTTTTATTCCAAAATGGACATCTTCCCACTCTTTATTGTGTATAGTTTTCTTTATATCTACCCTCCATACGATAAATCTAAGTGCCCCTTTCAACTTAGAAACTAGCATTCCCTATTGTCACGGGTTGAATTTATGTATAATCAAGCCTCGTGTTAAATCTATATGGTTTCATATTAGAACTCTATACTGACATTTTCTACATAGGTTTATGAAAGAAAAACTAGTGTCATTGGCATCTACAAGGAATCAGTAACATATATAACAACTACTACATAGATTTCTCAAGTAAATTACTTCTTGTAGTTGGATAGTTTTCTTGACTAGGGTTATGTAGTAGCATCCCATTAGATTGTTGGGATGTTTTCTCTAGAAAAACTGAGCAAAACCTTATGTGATTCTCTAAGTATTTTGAAGTTGATTCTCTTGTCTTCTTAATTGCTCTCTTTTGCTATCTAAAATGAAAGGGAAACGTTGCATTTTTATGATTATAAAAAATATAAGGTTTACTTAGAAATTGATTCTCTTGTCTTCTAATTTGCTCTCTTTTGCTATCCAAAACGAAAGGAAAACGTTGTATTTTTATTATTATAAAAAATATAACGTTCACAATTAGATTTTCCATAAATATTAAATAATATGAACTATATTATATAAAATTGAGTAAGAATGAGGTACTTTGTTGGGTAAGAACCTAAAGAAAGATTGAAATAATCACTTAAGGTAATTAATCTTTACTATGGGATTTTTGTTCTTTTTCCAGGGAAAAAAATCGCTCAATTAAATTAAACATATAATTTGTATACATCTTTCTTTACATCTCCAAAGATTCATATCATGGCCATACTAAACTTCTCCAATGACCCATATCATGGCCATACTAAGAGATAATAAAAACTGTGCCAAAAATAAACTTACAATAGATAAGAGACTCACAAAAAGTCAACAGTATCCCGATCCAAAATACAAGGGACTGAACGAAACATGTTCAATTCTAAATACCTAAATAAAAAGTAGCTGCCAAGATAAGCAAAAAGCAATACTGCCAAGACAAAAAAGCTTCTCCATCAATAGAGTTAATGGATTTTAAATTGTCTCCTAGGCCCTGCCGCTCCATTTGTCCACCTCTGATAATAAAGAGTGCCTGCAATATCATTGATGGATTTCTTTGATAATTTTTCCGCTACAATGTTAAAGTTCCTGTAAATATGTTGGAAAGTAATAAACTGGAACTTTCCAGTCATAGATAAAATTTTGTCTTTCCAACCTTCCAATGAACTAACCTATAGTGTGCCCTTCTTTGTAAGCCAATCGATGACAACTTTTGAATCACCACGCAGATGGATTCTAGGAATAGCCAAGTAATCCACTAACCAGAGTGATGCCCAAGTTCCCATGAGTTCTGCTTTAGTATTTGATCTGCCACGACAGTTTATTGTCCAACTGTATTCAGTGGCATTTGGAGATTTTATTATACCCCCTGCACCACATATGCTACCATCTCCTTTGGCTGCATCATCGAACCAAGACAGAGCCGAATCCTTACGATAAGAGATAGTAATTTCCCTCAGAGGTATGTCTTTTGGATAGGCTAATGGTCCCAAGTTTAAGGCCAGTATTTTATAGATCAGAATGTTGGATGATGAACTAGAATCCCCGAATAAGGCTTTGTTCCTTTCTTTCCAAATGTACCAAATTATATAAGCTGGAATATGTGAAGGAACTGTCTTATCTAAATGCCAACTCTTTAAACAATCTGCTAGTGTGTCCCCTGCTCAGAGACTTTTCAGATTCAGCTCCTTTGAAATTAAATTCCAGACTAAGATGCCAAAGGGAAAACATTTGAAAAGATGGATAACTGTCTCCAAATCAGATTTACTAAGGGGGCATCTTCTTGGAACAATCCATCCCCTCTTCTGCAATGCATCCCAAGTTAATATTTTTTCCTCCGTCACCAACCAAACAAACAATTTCACTTTCAGCTGTGCCCTCCATTTCCATATAGATTGTTTCCAAATTTCCTCTTTCTTCATTCTTTTGGAAGAGATAATACTTAGATATAATTTTTTTGCAGAGGGTGATCCTGAGTTATCCCCTCCAATCCATATCAATGTGTCACTCGACTCTTGGATAAGTGCACTTGATGCCGCTAATGCACTTCTGAAAAGTTCCCACTCATTAGCAATGTCACCCTCCAATCCCAGATCACTTGCACTTAACCAATATGAAGAAACAGATTGATTATCTGACCAATTTTTGGCATGTGCAAGGGAAGTAATGTTTTTCTCTTTTAGCATGGTCAAGAGGTTACTAGAGATATAAGAGATATCACCCATTCCCAAGATCATATCCCTACCTAGCTTGATAAGTTGCCCCGACCCTGGGATCCATCTTAAACCGTGCAAAATTAAATAAACCACTTTTAATAGTTCGGACTAGATTCTAGAAATCCCAGTCTTTCTGAAGGTCTGCGATCTGAGCTAATTAAAAACCAAATCATGGTGAATATATTTATCAATCACAACCCTATGCCAAATACCCTCTCCCATTAGAACTCTCCATAAGGTGTTTACAACCAGTGACACTGAAGTCAAATATATTGCGAATTCCCCACCCCCCATATGAATTTGGTAGAGAAATCCTTTCCCAATTCCACATATGCATATTGTGGGATTCACAGTTCCTTTTCCAAAGGAAGTTGTACATAAGTTTCCTGAGAGTTTTCAATATTGAGCTCGAAACCACTGCCAGGGACAACCGATAGATAGGTTGACTAGATAACACTACCTTCAGGAGAGTAAGTCGTCCTCCTAAAGACAACAACCTATAACACCAGTTATTTATCTTGTTCTCCACCTTTTTTATCAGCCAATACCAATCTTCCGAACATAGAGCCCCAACCTTCATAAAAAACCAAGATATTTGAACCCATGTTCCAATTCTAAAAATATGTAAGGAAAGAAATATTTGAACTGAATAAGCTCCTGATCCGACAGACCAAATTGGTGAAAAGTTGACTTTGTCGCATTTATCATTAAACTAGAAGTCGAGTTAAAGCAATTAATAAATTTATCTATTTCCTACCATTCATGCATAGTATCACCTATCATAATGATCACATCATCCACAAATAAAATATGTAATATTTTAATTGATCTAGAAACTTTGATACTTGTCAGTTTGCCCTCTCATTGACTTTCTTTCAATAATAAAATCAACCCTTCCATAACCAATATAAAAATCAATGGAGATAAGGGGCATCCTTGTCATAGTCCCCTCCCTCTCTTAAAGAACTATGTAGCTTCTTCGTTGATCAATACAAAATAAAAAGTAGAGACCACACAACCCATTATCCAATTTGTCATACTAAGGGCCAAACCAATCTGTAAGAGAAGAATACATAGAAGGTCACAATTAACGCAATCGTAATCTTTTTGAAGATCCAGTTTTAAAACCAGAGACTTAGTATTCTTCTTCTTGATACTGTGAATACATTCATGAACTGTACATATGACATCCTGAATTTTCCTCCCTTGTAAGAAACCCAACTTTCTCTTCTGAAAGGGATCTAGAAAGAATCGGTTTAATCCGATTAGCTATGATCTTTAAGATTATCTTGTAACATAGATTACACAGAGAGATTGGTTTATAATCTCCAAATTGAAGAGGTTTGTTAACTTTCGAGATTAATGTAATGAAGGTAGAATTTAATGCTCCAGGAATAAAACCTTTTGTTCTAGACTCTTCGATCATTTCTAGAAGATCCTCTCCAACTATATCAAAGAAATTCTTAAAGAACTCCATTGTCCAGCCATCCGGGCCCAGACTCTTATCCACTTTAAATTAGAGAGGACTTTCTTCAACTCTTTCTTATGAACTGGTTTGAAAAGGGCATCCTCCTCTAAATTGAGAATCATATTTGGGAACAAAGAAGCCACTCTAACTTGTTCACCAGGATTTAATGCCATTGGTTTGTTATAAAAATCTTTAAAGTGTTTAACAACAACATCTTTGATCTTTTCTTGACCTCTAGTGACTTGTCCCTCCTCATCTTGTATCTCCCATATAAATTTCTGATTTCTCCTAAAGTTGGCATAATTATGGAAGAATTTTGTATTTAAATCATCACTCTAAATCCAGATTGCACAACTACGGTGGCGCTTCTATTCCTATATTTCCTTTAGAATAATATTCATTTCCCGTTCCAAATATTTTAAAGTCAAAACAACCATCTTCAAGACAATACCCTCCTCCAAATTTTGTAGTCTGAAGGAGATCTCCTGTTCAAGTTCTTTGAGCCTGGCATTCTTGATAGCTCTTTGTTCCTTCCGCCACTCTTTTGTAAGTAATTTTAAGTATTTCAATTTCCATATCAACCGCTTTTGTTTACCTATCTTCCGAAGGTAAATAGGATCTGACCACAACTTTTGTATAATAGAAGAAAAATCGATATCTAAACTCCAGAGAGGATTAAATTTGAAAGGATACTTTTTGAAAGAAGGAGGAAGATCCAGCTAGAGTAATATCGGGGCATGGTCAGAGATAAAGGGATATTCCACCCATGTTCTAAAAATCCCAATTACCGCCATTAAATTCTCAGAGAGTAAGGTGCGATCCATTCTCTTAGCAATGAATGCTTACCCCGCCCGACCATTTCTCCAAGTCGGATCCAACTTCCCTGGTTGAATATCAATTAGCTTGCTTTGTGAAACATATTTGAAAAATAAGTCGCCAACGATCCCGGTGATGCCCCACTGCCCCATATTTCTCCAGCAGATAGTGTCAAGTTAAGATCTCCTGCTAAAATAAGAATTTTTAGAGACAACAGACCCACAGCCTCCAATCTCTCCCATAATACTTTACGCTCCAAACAAGGCTCGTAAACATTAATAAGATTTAGATGCCTTTTAGACTCTAAACATTAACCTTTCAATAAGATACCACCACACATCAAGAAAGGCGTCAGATCAAAAATTGATGGATCCCACGCAGCCAATAACCCTCCAGAATTACCCATTGGATTTACTGCACAAGAATACCACTTCGCCCGCAGGACTTGAATGAAATTACGAGCCTTCTCAGAATGAACTAAAGTTTCTTGTATGAAAACTATATTCAGATGAGTTTTTTCCAGCACACTATGAACTGAGGCCAGTTTTAGGGTGCCTCCAGTCCCTCTTAAATTTAAAGACAGTAATAACATTACTTAGTTCTCGCAAGGGTCTTCAAAGCTCTAAGGGCCCCACCATCAGTAGGAGAAATTGACACAGAGTCAATAGTTGTAGCTAGAGTGGCTTTTTTCCTTGCACTCTGAGTTTTAACGGGGGAGTGTTCAATTCCCAAACCTCGGGACCACGCAAATTCTTTCCCGCCCTCACCCACCGAAGAACGTGAGTTGTTGGTCTCCCCACTAACTACAATAGGATCAATAGTTGCTTTCCCAAGAAATACTGGTAGTGGTACTAAAGTGTCACATCCATGAATGAAAGGGATGAGTGAATATAAAACAACTGAGAGGGTAGACTCATCCTCTTCTGGCTCACTATACCCAGGTGGCTGACCCTGTTCGCCCGACATTGAATGACAATTCTCTGGACTACTCAAAGGTTCTACAGGGAAGGAAGGTTCTGGAAGAGATGAAAAGGGATCTAGAGGGGATTTTGGTAAATATGGAGGGGCAGATAGAGTCACTGGATCCAGCTATGGGTTAACACTCGACGTGGAAAGAATGGAAGCTCGACCCTCAAAAGTAGGAAAAGAGGTAATCAAGACTCCTGAGTCAACTAAGGGAGGCGTTGTTGACTTTGTAGTGACTTTCTTCAACCAAATAGAAGAGCTTAAAATACCTCGTTCCAAAACCGAAAGAGAATTGAAGAAAATAGGGCAACGAAATTGTAACTTACCAATAATGGAAGCCGAATACTCCAAGCTGCTAGGGTCTATTATGTCCCCAATACCTTCTTCAAACCCATAGAAAATAGTATCCATAGAAGAGTCTAGGGTACTGTAATAATTCTCAGGTTCTTCCTGAGAATTTTCTTTTTTCACTCAGGCCTTTGCAGTCTCATCGTAAATGCGATGTACTTCGACAGAAGCTACATCTGAATGGTATCCCAATATAGTCTAGTCATTGTAGGCACTGAGTACCGTGCCACTCCACCTCTAATTTCTTCGGTAGACCCAAATGAGCGTCCAATTCTACCAGGACTCTTGCGACCTTTCTAGTCGAGGCCTCCAAATTCTTTTTGTCTATCATGATAAACCTTCCCAGTGAATTTCCAATGGCTGCTAGGGCTCCCTCATTCATCAAATACATCATTAACCCTGGAAGTAGAACCCAAATGTGCCTAATGGAAAAATATTCAGTCTCCGAGTTAAATGCCAGTCTCCATTTCTTAAGCATTAAACTACTATTTCCATTTACCCAGGTCCTTCCTAACAGAGTCGCAACATCATCTGGGGTCTCACAAATAATACCTACCCATTCTTTTATTAAGAATATAACCTCCAGAGTATATCCTAAGATTGGCAGCCAACATTTCTCCATCCAGACCAAGCAACTCTCCATGCATAAGTTAGTGTATGCAAATCTCCCCACTAAACCACAAAGTGCCAGTCTACAAGTATCCTCCAACCCTATGTCTGAAACCAAGAACCATTCTCCTCACTGTTTTGTTTACTGACCACTGTCTACGGTTCTTCCGAGTTGAACTAGGACCTGGCTTAAAATGTTGGTAACTTGTGGAAGCATTCCCCTTACTGTTAAAATATAGGCCGACAACCGGAAACTGAGACTGCTCACCTAAGGAAGGCTCCAAAAAGGCTGGTAGGTAGGTGTCTAAGGGCGGATCTAATACCTATTTCGGGCTATGACATGCAGTTTGTTTAACAGTCTGAAAAACCTAAGAAAAGTCACCTTTGGGCGAAATCCCCTTTGCCACCCTCGACGAAAAATGAGTATAGTTAACCTCACTTTCCTGCCAATAAGCATCACATGGCTCACTTAATAGTGCATTAACTTCTGCATTTAAGGTCTCCAGACGGTGGTTATCCATGTGTCTACCACCTAGAGAGCACTCAAAACGACATTAAAAATCTAGGGCTAAGATCACTTCAGGAATGTGAGTGGAGAAGAGAATTAAGTGAAGCACTGACAAACCCTCATTAAAACAAACCACCTGTGAATCATTATGTCGATAACCGGCGAGAGAAATGGAGAAAGTCACGGGCAGAGGTTCAGTTACCAAGAATAGAAAGGTAAGGCTTGAAAAGATGGTTGAGCGGAAAAATCCCCTTAAACAAAGGAACCCCACTAAAAATAGCAGTGAATGAAGCTTCACTAGAACAATGAAGAGCTAACTTAAGACTATCAACAAAGAGAAAATACCAAGTAGACGACTAAGGAAAATCTGAAAAAACCAGGCCAACCAAACTAGAGTAAACCTATGAAACTCGCCACAACCATGGCTTCCTCTGGACATTTCCCACACAAATTATTTTTTAAATTCCTGCTCAGCTCAATCTTTGCTTTCTAGCCTACTCATGCGATTTTTGTTCTTACACCATTAATAGCATTAATATGATGTTAAACATTGCTACGATGATAAATTGATGAATTTGATTAAAAACAAATATTCTTAGTTGTTTTTGGAAGCTTATACAAAACACCAACAATATAGCATGGCATAGTAGTAATTCTATAGAGTTAATAAAAGAGAAAGGTTTCACTCAAGAAAAATATTGTAATATTATATATATTATATAATAATATGACAAATATGTTATAATTATAATTATATTACAATACCATCTAACATAATTATATTATAATACCATCATGTTAAGTGGTAAAAGTTAAAATATTCTTACATTGTTACATCATAGTTATTAAAATATTCTCTAATTAGATAATCGTATGAAATATGAAAGG
>ML782333.1:0-10283 GCA_009831015.1 Picea engelmannii | reverse complement strand
TGAGTGACCCTTTCTTTGTACTTGCATTTCATCATTGAGAAAAAGAAAGGATAGTATAGGCCTCACCTTCTAGCTAGGTTTTCTCCCATAATGGGTTTTGTAGGTCACATCTTGTGTTCATTTGTGTGGATGGTGTGTTCATTTTATTGTTTCTTTCATTTGGTTTCAATTATTTCCATATTTTTGAGCACTACATTAGTATATTAAATTTGAGATCTATGGTAATATACTACATAATAAAATATTTCAAAATGTTGTAAGACATGGCATGATGAATCGTTCTAGTGGAATATCCACGACAATTTAGAGATCAACCCCACATATTTTTTCATTTGAGGACATACTTTGTAGGTTAAGGTACTCGATACACCACATTTGACCAAGACACCCATTTTATGACAAAGACCATCACACAATTAATGAAATATGCATAACTTTCCATTTATCAACTTTTTATTCCAAAATGGACATCTTCCCACTCTTTATTGTGTATAGTTTTCTTTATATCTACCCTCCATACGATAAATCTAAGTGCCCCTTTCAACTTAGAAACTAGCATTCCCTATTGTCACGGGTTGAATTTATGTATAATCAAGCCTCGTGTTAAATCTATATGGTTTCATATTAGAACTCTATACTGACATTTTCTACATAGGTTTATGAAAGAAAAACTAGTGTCATTGGCATCTACAAGGAATCAGTAACATATATAACAACTACTACATAGATTTCTCAAGTAAATTACTTCTTGTAGTTGGATAGTTTTCTTGACTAGGGTTATGTAGTAGCATCCCATTAGATTGTTGGGATGTTTTCTCTAGAAAAACTGAGCAAAACCTTATGTGATTCTCTAAGTATTTTGAAGTTGATTCTCTTGTCTTCTTAATTGCTCTCTTTTGCTATCTAAAATGAAAGGGAAACGTTGCATTTTTATGATTATAAAAAATATAAGGTTTACTTAGAAATTGATTCTCTTGTCTTCTAATTTGCTCTCTTTTGCTATCCAAAACGAAAGGAAAACGTTGTATTTTTATTATTATAAAAAATATAACGTTCACAATTAGATTTTCCATAAATATTAAATAATATGAACTATATTATATAAAATTGAGTAAGAATGAGGTACTTTGTTGGGTAAGAACCTAAAGAAAGATTGAAATAATCACTTAAGGTAATTAATCTTTACTATGGGATTTTTGTTCTTTTTCCAGGGAAAAAAATCGCTCAATTAAATTAAACATATAATTTGTATACATCTTTCTTTACATCTCCAAAGATTCATATCATGGCCATACTAAACTTCTCCAATGACCCATATCATGGCCATACTAAGAGATAATAAAAACTGTGCCAAAAATAAACTTACAATAGATAAGAGACTCACAAAAAGTCAACAGTATCCCGATCCAAAATACAAGGGACTGAACGAAACATGTTCAATTCTAAATACCTAAATAAAAAGTAGCTGCCAAGATAAGCAAAAAGCAATACTGCCAAGACAAAAAAGCTTCTCCATCAATAGAGTTAATGGATTTTAAATTGTCTCCTAGGCCCTGCCGCTCCATTTGTCCACCTCTGATAATAAAGAGTGCCTGCAATATCATTGATGGATTTCTTTGATAATTTTTCCGCTACAATGTTAAAGTTCCTGTAAATATGTTGGAAAGTAATAAACTGGAACTTTCCAGTCATAGATAAAATTTTGTCTTTCCAACCTTCCAATGAACTAACCTATAGTGTGCCCTTCTTTGTAAGCCAATCGATGACAACTTTTGAATCACCACGCAGATGGATTCTAGGAATAGCCAAGTAATCCACTAACCAGAGTGATGCCCAAGTTCCCATGAGTTCTGCTTTAGTATTTGATCTGCCACGACAGTTTATTGTCCAACTGTATTCAGTGGCATTTGGAGATTTTATTATACCCCCTGCACCACATATGCTACCATCTCCTTTGGCTGCATCATCGAACCAAGACAGAGCCGAATCCTTACGATAAGAGATAGTAATTTCCCTCAGAGGTATGTCTTTTGGATAGGCTAATGGTCCCAAGTTTAAGGCCAGTATTTTATAGATCAGAATGTTGGATGATGAACTAGAATCCCCGAATAAGGCTTTGTTCCTTTCTTTCCAAATGTACCAAATTATATAAGCTGGAATATGTGAAGGAACTGTCTTATCTAAATGCCAACTCTTTAAACAATCTGCTAGTGTGTCCCCTGCTCAGAGACTTTTCAGATTCAGCTCCTTTGAAATTAAATTCCAGACTAAGATGCCAAAGGGAAAACATTTGAAAAGATGGATAACTGTCTCCAAATCAGATTTACTAAGGGGGCATCTTCTTGGAACAATCCATCCCCTCTTCTGCAATGCATCCCAAGTTAATATTTTTTCCTCCGTCACCAACCAAACAAACAATTTCACTTTCAGCTGTGCCCTCCATTTCCATATAGATTGTTTCCAAATTTCCTCTTTCTTCATTCTTTTGGAAGAGATAATACTTAGATATAATTTTTTTGCAGAGGGTGATCCTGAGTTATCCCCTCCAATCCATATCAATGTGTCACTCGACTCTTGGATAAGTGCACTTGATGCCGCTAATGCACTTCTGAAAAGTTCCCACTCATTAGCAATGTCACCCTCCAATCCCAGATCACTTGCACTTAACCAATATGAAGAAACAGATTGATTATCTGACCAATTTTTGGCATGTGCAAGGGAAGTAATGTTTTTCTCTTTTAGCATGGTCAAGAGGTTACTAGAGATATAAGAGATATCACCCATTCCCAAGATCATATCCCTACCTAGCTTGATAAGTTGCCCCGACCCTGGGATCCATCTTAAACCGTGCAAAATTAAATAAACCACTTTTAATAGTTCGGACTAGATTCTAGAAATCCCAGTCTTTCTGAAGGTCTGCGATCTGAGCTAATTAAAAACCAAATCATGGTGAATATATTTATCAATCACAACCCTATGCCAAATACCCTCTCCCATTAGAACTCTCCATAAGGTGTTTACAACCAGTGACACTGAAGTCAAATATATTGCGAATTCCCCACCCCCCATATGAATTTGGTAGAGAAATCCTTTCCCAATTCCACATATGCATATTGTGGGATTCACAGTTCCTTTTCCAAAGGAAGTTGTACATAAGTTTCCTGAGAGTTTTCAATATTGAGCTCGAAACCACTGCCAGGGACAACCGATAGATAGGTTGACTAGATAACACTACCTTCAGGAGAGTAAGTCGTCCTCCTAAAGACAACAACCTATAACACCAGTTATTTATCTTGTTCTCCACCTTTTTTATCAGCCAATACCAATCTTCCGAACATAGAGCCCCAACCTTCATAAAAAACCAAGATATTTGAACCCATGTTCCAATTCTAAAAATATGTAAGGAAAGAAATATTTGAACTGAATAAGCTCCTGATCCGACAGACCAAATTGGTGAAAAGTTGACTTTGTCGCATTTATCATTAAACTAGAAGTCGAGTTAAAGCAATTAATAAATTTATCTATTTCCTACCATTCATGCATAGTATCACCTATCATAATGATCACATCATCCACAAATAAAATATGTAATATTTTAATTGATCTAGAAACTTTGATACTTGTCAGTTTGCCCTCTCATTGACTTTCTTTCAATAATAAAATCAACCCTTCCATAACCAATATAAAAATCAATGGAGATAAGGGGCATCCTTGTCATAGTCCCCTCCCTCTCTTAAAGAACTATGTAGCTTCTTCGTTGATCAATACAAAATAAAAAGTAGAGACCACACAACCCATTATCCAATTTGTCATACTAAGGGCCAAACCAATCTGTAAGAGAAGAATACATAGAAGGTCACAATTAACGCAATCGTAATCTTTTTGAAGATCCAGTTTTAAAACCAGAGACTTAGTATTCTTCTTCTTGATACTGTGAATACATTCATGAACTGTACATATGACATCCTGAATTTTCCTCCCTTGTAAGAAACCCAACTTTCTCTTCTGAAAGGGATCTAGAAAGAATCGGTTTAATCCGATTAGCTATGATCTTTAAGATTATCTTGTAACATAGATTACACAGAGAGATTGGTTTATAATCTCCAAATTGAAGAGGTTTGTTAACTTTCGAGATTAATGTAATGAAGGTAGAATTTAATGCTCCAGGAATAAAACCTTTTGTTCTAGACTCTTCGATCATTTCTAGAAGATCCTCTCCAACTATATCAAAGAAATTCTTAAAGAACTCCATTGTCCAGCCATCCGGGCCCAGACTCTTATCCACTTTAAATTAGAGAGGACTTTCTTCAACTCTTTCTTATGAACTGGTTTGAAAAGGGCATCCTCCTCTAAATTGAGAATCATATTTGGGAACAAAGAAGCCACTCTAACTTGTTCACCAGGATTTAATGCCATTGGTTTGTTATAAAAATCTTTAAAGTGTTTAACAACAACATCTTTGATCTTTTCTTGACCTCTAGTGACTTGTCCCTCCTCATCTTGTATCTCCCATATAAATTTCTGATTTCTCCTAAAGTTGGCATAATTATGGAAGAATTTTGTATTTAAATCATCACTCTAAATCCAGATTGCACAACTACGGTGGCGCTTCTATTCCTATATTTCCTTTAGAATAATATTCATTTCCCGTTCCAAATATTTTAAAGTCAAAACAACCATCTTCAAGACAATACCCTCCTCCAAATTTTGTAGTCTGAAGGAGATCTCCTGTTCAAGTTCTTTGAGCCTGGCATTCTTGATAGCTCTTTGTTCCTTCCGCCACTCTTTTGTAAGTAATTTTAAGTATTTCAATTTCCATATCAACCGCTTTTGTTTACCTATCTTCCGAAGGTAAATAGGATCTGACCACAACTTTTGTATAATAGAAGAAAAATCGATATCTAAACTCCAGAGAGGATTAAATTTGAAAGGATACTTTTTGAAAGAAGGAGGAAGATCCAGCTAGAGTAATATCGGGGCATGGTCAGAGATAAAGGGATATTCCACCCATGTTCTAAAAATCCCAATTACCGCCATTAAATTCTCAGAGAGTAAGGTGCGATCCATTCTCTTAGCAATGAATGCTTACCCCGCCCGACCATTTCTCCAAGTCGGATCCAACTTCCCTGGTTGAATATCAATTAGCTTGCTTTGTGAAACATATTTGAAAAATAAGTCGCCAACGATCCCGGTGATGCCCCACTGCCCCATATTTCTCCAGCAGATAGTGTCAAGTTAAGATCTCCTGCTAAAATAAGAATTTTTAGAGACAACAGACCCACAGCCTCCAATCTCTCCCATAATACTTTACGCTCCAAACAAGGCTCGTAAACATTAATAAGATTTAGATGCCTTTTAGACTCTAAACATTAACCTTTCAATAAGATACCACCACACATCAAGAAAGGCGTCAGATCAAAAATTGATGGATCCCACGCAGCCAATAACCCTCCAGAATTACCCATTGGATTTACTGCACAAGAATACCACTTCGCCCGCAGGACTTGAATGAAATTACGAGCCTTCTCAGAATGAACTAAAGTTTCTTGTATGAAAACTATATTCAGATGAGTTTTTTCCAGCACACTATGAACTGAGGCCAGTTTTAGGGTGCCTCCAGTCCCTCTTAAATTTAAAGACAGTAATAACATTACTTAGTTCTCGCAAGGGTCTTCAAAGCTCTAAGGGCCCCACCATCAGTAGGAGAAATTGACACAGAGTCAATAGTTGTAGCTAGAGTGGCTTTTTTCCTTGCACTCTGAGTTTTAACGGGGGAGTGTTCAATTCCCAAACCTCGGGACCACGCAAATTCTTTCCCGCCCTCACCCACCGAAGAACGTGAGTTGTTGGTCTCCCCACTAACTACAATAGGATCAATAGTTGCTTTCCCAAGAAATACTGGTAGTGGTACTAAAGTGTCACATCCATGAATGAAAGGGATGAGTGAATATAAAACAACTGAGAGGGTAGACTCATCCTCTTCTGGCTCACTATACCCAGGTGGCTGACCCTGTTCGCCCGACATTGAATGACAATTCTCTGGACTACTCAAAGGTTCTACAGGGAAGGAAGGTTCTGGAAGAGATGAAAAGGGATCTAGAGGGGATTTTGGTAAATATGGAGGGGCAGATAGAGTCACTGGATCCAGCTATGGGTTAACACTCGACGTGGAAAGAATGGAAGCTCGACCCTCAAAAGTAGGAAAAGAGGTAATCAAGACTCCTGAGTCAACTAAGGGAGGCGTTGTTGACTTTGTAGTGACTTTCTTCAACCAAATAGAAGAGCTTAAAATACCTCGTTCCAAAACCGAAAGAGAATTGAAGAAAATAGGGCAACGAAATTGTAACTTACCAATAATGGAAGCCGAATACTCCAAGCTGCTAGGGTCTATTATGTCCCCAATACCTTCTTCAAACCCATAGAAAATAGTATCCATAGAAGAGTCTAGGGTACTGTAATAATTCTCAGGTTCTTCCTGAGAATTTTCTTTTTTCACTCAGGCCTTTGCAGTCTCATCGTAAATGCGATGTACTTCGACAGAAGCTACATCTGAATGGTATCCCAATATAGTCTAGTCATTGTAGGCACTGAGTACCGTGCCACTCCACCTCTAATTTCTTCGGTAGACCCAAATGAGCGTCCAATTCTACCAGGACTCTTGCGACCTTTCTAGTCGAGGCCTCCAAATTCTTTTTGTCTATCATGATAAACCTTCCCAGTGAATTTCCAATGGCTGCTAGGGCTCCCTCATTCATCAAATACATCATTAACCCTGGAAGTAGAACCCAAATGTGCCTAATGGAAAAATATTCAGTCTCCGAGTTAAATGCCAGTCTCCATTTCTTAAGCATTAAACTACTATTTCCATTTACCCAGGTCCTTCCTAACAGAGTCGCAACATCATCTGGGGTCTCACAAATAATACCTACCCATTCTTTTATTAAGAATATAACCTCCAGAGTATATCCTAAGATTGGCAGCCAACATTTCTCCATCCAGACCAAGCAACTCTCCATGCATAAGTTAGTGTATGCAAATCTCCCCACTAAACCACAAAGTGCCAGTCTACAAGTATCCTCCAACCCTATGTCTGAAACCAAGAACCATTCTCCTCACTGTTTTGTTTACTGACCACTGTCTACGGTTCTTCCGAGTTGAACTAGGACCTGGCTTAAAATGTTGGTAACTTGTGGAAGCATTCCCCTTACTGTTAAAATATAGGCCGACAACCGGAAACTGAGACTGCTCACCTAAGGAAGGCTCCAAAAAGGCTGGTAGGTAGGTGTCTAAGGGCGGATCTAATACCTATTTCGGGCTATGACATGCAGTTTGTTTAACAGTCTGAAAAACCTAAGAAAAGTCACCTTTGGGCGAAATCCCCTTTGCCACCCTCGACGAAAAATGAGTATAGTTAACCTCACTTTCCTGCCAATAAGCATCACATGGCTCACTTAATAGTGCATTAACTTCTGCATTTAAGGTCTCCAGACGGTGGTTATCCATGTGTCTACCACCTAGAGAGCACTCAAAACGACATTAAAAATCTAGGGCTAAGATCACTTCAGGAATGTGAGTGGAGAAGAGAATTAAGTGAAGCACTGACAAACCCTCATTAAAACAAACCACCTGTGAATCATTATGTCGATAACCGGCGAGAGAAATGGAGAAAGTCACGGGCAGAGGTTCAGTTACCAAGAATAGAAAGGTAAGGCTTGAAAAGATGGTTGAGCGGAAAAATCCCCTTAAACAAAGGAACCCCACTAAAAATAGCAGTGAATGAAGCTTCACTAGAACAATGAAGAGCTAACTTAAGACTATCAACAAAGAGAAAATACCAAGTAGACGACTAAGGAAAATCTGAAAAAACCAGGCCAACCAAACTAGAGTAAACCTATGAAACTCGCCACAACCATGGCTTCCTCTGGACATTTCCCACACAAATTATTTTTTAAATTCCTGCTCAGCTCAATCTTTGCTTTCTAGCCTACTCATGCGATTTTTGTTCTTACACCATTAATAGCATTAATATGATGTTAAACATTGCTACGATGATAAATTGATGAATTTGATTAAAAACAAATATTCTTAGTTGTTTTTGGAAGCTTATACAAAACACCAACAATATAGCATGGCATAGTAGTAATTCTATAGAGTTAATAAAAGAGAAAGGTTTCACTCAAGAAAAATATTGTAATATTATATATATTATATAATAATATGACAAATATGTTATAATTATAATTATATTACAATACCATCTAACATAATTATATTATAATACCATCATGTTAAGTGGTAAAAGTTAAAATATTCTTACATTGTTACATCATAGTTATTAAAATATTCTCTAATTAGATAATCGTATGAAATATGAAAGGCTATTTATATAGGCATATAGTACGTTTAGATACAATTTGTTTTAAATACGAAAGTTAATAAAGGAGAAACAAGTTTTTCTCTTTTTAATAAAATATTAAATAGATTTATTATAATGCACTTTAGATACTATTCTCTTTTTCTTTATATAAAAGCAACTCCAGCTAGTTTGATTTGCCTTTATTGCCCAACATTTAAATGATAATTGAGAGATTATTAAGCATTTATATAATTTTGGGAAACATCGCCCCCTTCCTTGAGGTGGATCAACGACTTAGTGGGGTGACTAATGAGAGCATCCATTAAGTATTGCAGATTTGTGGATGTATTTCTATTTTTAGTTTTTTAAATGCAGTTCAAACGATGCAGAGTTGTGGATGTATTTGTATTTCTAGTGTTTTAAATGCAGTTCAAGATTTGTGAATGTATTTGTATTTTTTGTTTTTTAAATGCAGTTCAAACTATTAGGAACATGTACATGTCATATAAATAATTAATTAATTTTGAAACAATTTTATTTATTTTATATATTCATGTTATTTTTGTGATGTCAAAAGGTTTAAAGATGAAATTATTTTCTTCTAGAGTGTCATGTATATATTTAAATTAGATTTCAATTTCAAAATATTTGTTAAAGTATTGATTTTTTTAACTTTTTAAGTCATCATAACTTTAGTGATCTTGAAACGCTTTTCTTAATGTTTTTCAAGTATCGAAATAACATTTAAAAAAAATCCAAGCAATCTCTTACTTTTCTTAAGATCCGATAAACCAATTTTAGTTTAAGTAGATGTTAACCACCACCATTCATGATAAGAAGACTTTTCTTCCTTTTATATAAATAATAAAATAATTATTAATTAAAAATAAAAATGTAAGTTTGACTTGTTAAAGATGTTGAAAAGCGTTTTAAATGTGTTAGGAAGCTCCTTGTTTTGTAAAAATGGAGGCCCTTACTTTATAGGCGACGATACGTCTCTCACGCCTTTTAAGATGTCGGGTATTTTTTATCCTACTTTATATATTGCAGAGTGTATTGTTTTACGTATAGGTCAGGTCACGTTATACCATTGATTGTGATATTAATATTATACGTATCACTTTAAAGGACAAAGTTTTATTATTATTTTACAACCATCTTTAATAATTTATTAAAAGGACTTTACCTAACATAACATATTCATCTTACTTTATACCCATTTTCACATCTTTAATAATTTCGTGAGGAGGACTTTACCTAACATTAACATATTCTTTAAAAAGGAAAAAATGTGACTTCACATGAAAGGAAATTAAAAGCACTCGAAGAAACATGGTGGATAATAATAATGTGGAAAGAACATAAGCTTTGTATTTTCAATTTTAAAAAGTTGTTTATTTCAAGAAACATGTGTAACTATATATTTGTATGTATGTATATATTTGTATGGTAAAACATATAAGATGGATTAGAGAACTAAGTTGTTGTTTAACTGTTTTATAATTTTTTTTTTCATTGGAATCTAGTGATATACATCTGTATGAAATTATTATTTTTTGTTGTTTACAATCTATTTTTGAATGCAAAAATGGATTCAACATGCTAAAAAAACCTTTGGGACACTAGGATTATAAAAACATAACACTCAAATATGTGGATTTAATAATTTCCTACTGGATTTCGGACAAATGTCCTCGGAAAAAGTCGCTAAAGAACATTCATTTCGTAGAATGTTTAGACTACAATGAAAACTAATTTTTCTTTGACTATACTAAGTTATGAAGCATTTCTTTCCCTCTCTATTATATAATACGAATTAACCAAATGTAATATTGTATACCCCTATGGATGAATAGTTATTTTTTTTTTAATCCAATAATTTTTTTTTCTATGTTCTTATTGTATTTTTGCAAAATTAAAGATTTTT
>ML782332.1:421852-445327 GCA_009831015.1 Picea engelmannii | reverse complement strand
TGTGTATGTGTATGATTGTTCATTTGTTAATTGTTTATTTACTCTGAAACTATTGGATAATAATGCTACATTGATATAACACTTGCATTTTGTGGTTAAAAGGATTAAATTGTTCTATTAATGATTCACCCCCCCTCTCAGTAATCCAACAATTCGATCTCCCATGAAGAGTCTGACAACTTTCTAATTGAGGGGTCGATTCACCCTAGCCACTTAGATGAAGGAGTAAGTGTTCATAACTCGACATACTTAGGCCGAGCCTTGACTAACTCTTTCTACCCGCATTCTTAAGCATGGACATAGAAACCCAGTAGTGAAAGGACTCTCAGCTAAGACGAGGCTCAATTCTTCTCCAGTACTCATAGGTTTCATCACCATTCTCCATGGTGAATCTCTCCAACTCTCAAGGAAGTCTTAGTGGAGGCTTGTGGCCACTTCTTCCTCTAGCCCAACTATATCACCCGACTCTTAGAGTGATCATCCGTGTAGTCATGGATCCTCATCATGGTTATACATAGGGATATAGGTGAGGCTCTGGCACCCAGGGTGCATCCTCCTCTCATCAAATTGACAAAGAGTGGTCGGTCACCAGGGGGTAGCAGGAGGCCTATAATGCTGCTCTTAATTACTGGAGAAAAATGCCTCTTCGTTTTCAAAGATAGCTCAATGACATCGAAGAAAAAGTTAGTATGGAAAGGGAAATGGCAACGAACTCAGAGGTCTAGGTCCTCTCCCAAGGAGGATAATGATTCATGCATGTCGATGAAGATTCCAACTCCTTGAGCTATATGTATTTTTTGTTTAATTTTTTAATGTCAAATAGTCGAAGAGACGAGCAGAAGGAATGGCTTTGTAGCCACTACATAGTCTATATTAGATATCTATATTTTAAGAATTCTTGGACAAGTTATAAACAATATTTATGGACTAATAATTTTCTCCTTTGTTGTTGTTCTGGTTTCCCTAGTGGTAGGCCAGCGACAAGGAATTTTTGTATGTATGATATTTTGAGGAATTAATAGAATTTTAGTTTGTGAATTTACAAAACAAAATGGTACTTCACTTTCAACACGATCTTAATTGTCTTCAAAATTTGGTTCCAAACTTGTTTCAAGTACTTCGTCATGCAAGTCTGCTTCATTCCCAAGATGGATGGGGTAATATTTGTAGTTTTTCCTCTACGGAAAATATCCACTCATGTCATGTAAGTTATCAACCATAAAAGGGAAAAATATCTCCTTCTAGTGCCAAAATGTTGACACGTGCAAATGACCCTCATTAACTTCATAATCTTACCCAACGAAAGGGCCTAATTATACCTTTCTCCATTGAAATGGAAATCCCTCCAATTATGGCTTGGACGTCATAATATAAGTATGATGTTCTTTAAAAAAAATCCTAATCTAAGTTAATGAAAGAAAATGAAAAATATGAATGAATGTGGAATGGATGTGGATACCAAATGTAGCAAGTGCAAGATGCAATATGCAACTAGATAAATCTTAACTAAACGATAAAATAACATGTTTCAGATGAAATGATATTAAACATAATTGTTAGGAGCAATAGTCCACTGAATAAAGCTTATGCAAAACAAGGAATCTCTAAGAAGAAGAGAATATTCCATGCATTACAAGTGTTAGCAATCAAATTATAAGTGACAACATGCATTACAAGCAAGAGAATAGTCCACAAGTTGAAATGCCTATACCTACAAGCATAAAAAAAGAAAGAAGAAGGAGAGATTGGTCTACAACCAATCATCATTTGCAAGAGTATTAACACAATAGCTACTAGTGGTCTCTCACTAATATATGAAGATACCTTACAATGACAAGAAGAGAATCTGGCATGATGGAAATTGTCTCTTTTACAAGTTCATTCATGACTCTTGGCCTTCCAACTTCTATGACTCTTCTTATACCCTCAGTAACCCTTGAACTACTTGAACTACTTGGAATCTCCCTGACCTCATTACAATTTGTTGTATTCTAAAATTGTTCAATGTACATGTGAGACTAAGTAATTTATTAAATTAAGAAATTAAAATATTCTCCACATGGGAGGCATCATAGATATCATATGCAATGACATGTTCTCCCATTACTGGTTATCTATTTTCTCTTTCCATCCAAAGACTCTCGTCTTTTCTACTTTGATCTTCATTTGTTTTCTCTTGGTTGAGTGTTGCATCATATTCACATTTACTTCATGTCCAAAGCAACCTTAATCGCTTTCTTTGTTACATCTTTCTTTAGTATGTGCCTATTTAGTGATTGGTTCATCCCTCTATGTGTCATTAGTTTTCTTGGAACCTCCTCTTCTAAAGCTTATTCCTCCATTAAATTATTTGCACATGCAATCCCTTATAAGCACAAGACAATAAATAAAGCTTGAGTACTAATGATAGACCCTAACTTAGTAGGTCTTGATTACTTATTTAATGTATCATAATACAAGAGGAAGGTGTCTAGTTTAATTTCAACAATGTATGCATAATTAAAATGCAAGAATGAAATTGATGAAAGTGAGAAAAGTGAGAACAAAACTCATAGCCTCATTCAATTAATCAAGCATTGATTTGTGCCCATGTTTTGCTTCATGTAGATCTTATGTAGATGGTCTTGATTTTGTCAAATTTTGTAACCTTAATTTTCGATGCATTTGTGAGTCCTTAAATAGTATTTTTTGGCCTTATGTCAACTTAGGGTTTCCATAAGGTTGCCTAAGTCTTGACAATAATTGTTCTTCTTGTTGATATCTTTCCAATGAGCTATCATCAACTAAAATGGAGTTCATATGAGAAAGTTTAGGCCCTGACATGGTAACAGTTAAAATATTCCCCACATGTCCAAGTGGAAACCATGTGAACTCATCATAATTCAAATATGAAGGGTTAGTAACATGTATGATCCACTATAGACTTCTAGAAACATCATAGAGGTTCCAAGAGGATTCAAAAACCTAGCCCTAATTCAAGCTATAAAAAACTTGGTAGAAGGAGGGAAGAGGGCTCACTTTTTCTCTGGGTTGGCTATTCAATAATATGAGTAGGATTTTGGAGTAGATGCTAATACAGTAGAGAGTTAGAAGCATATTGTAGAGGACTATAGAAGACCATAGTGTCACATAGAT
The DNA here is from genome assembly GCA_009831015.1 of Picea engelmannii. NCBI lineage: Eukaryota > Viridiplantae > Streptophyta > Pinopsida > Pinales > Pinaceae > Picea > Picea engelmannii. Next base: position 442,192 of record ML782332.1, on the reverse strand, counting down.
TCACAGTAAGCTTGGAAGGCTTTGTATTCAATGTTGTAATCTCATAAGAAAACAAAAGGCATAGTCCTTCATTGAATGTGGGTTTTCTTGATCTAGATTATGCTGAGAACGAAATGAAATAAAAATGAAAATATAGCAGAGAACACATAAATACAATGAAACCCAACTTCTATTAATGAATAAAATAGAAAAACATTGTAGAACAAAAACTGACTAGAATGGTGGTAGCTTATATCTGAAGAGGAAGAGATGTTGGCTACACTCATTCGCAAATAAGCCTTACATCACACTCCATTTCTTGCTCAAAGGACCTCCTTCACCTCAATTATATATGAGAGAGTGAGAGGAGAATAAATTTCATGATGCATGTGGGATAAATTGGTCTAAGTTTACAAAATGCCATAGGCATGTAAAACACTAGGACTTTTTGGGAGATCACCCATCCTAGTAATACTCTATCCCAAACATGCTTAACTACAGAGTTCTAATGGGATATGGTGCATTAACATTGTAGGCATTACATTACATTACAAATGGATATGGAATTACATTGCATTCCCCATCAAAAGGATGAATATCATGGTTTATCAAAACCACAAGATCAGAAACATTGATTTAGTGGAGAAGGTGGATGGTCACCGAGATGCACCTGGACCAGTCCTCCCCCATTAGGAAGCAATGATCCCCATTGCATCAAGTTCCCTCAAGATATGGGGAAACTTTTGTTGAATATGAACATTGGTGAGTCGCTTGCCTTGTTGAAGTAGTTTTCCTACTTGTACTTGGCTTGTGGAAGGATGTCATGAACATGTTGGTGGAGGTGTCGGATCCATTCAACAAATATGGTTGCATGATCTTCCTTGGTCTAAGTGTGGGAGGACTCTACCAGTGAATATGCATCAAGAAGAGCTATATCAATGGGGGCTAATGGACATTGGAACCCCAAGAACACTTGAAAAGGGTCGTGGCCAATAGAGCTATGTTGAACATATGGAAGGCTCTCATTCTCTAGAAGGGAGCATCTATAGGTTGGACAATTGGGTAAGGCATCATTGGGCACCAAGTAAATGTAATGCAATACATGGTAGGGAAAAGCCACCCCCGTAGGTGAAGCAAAAATATCTTCATGCTCCTCTACAATCTTGTTGACTTGCTTCTACTGGATAGAAAGGTCTTGGGCCAAGACCGTAGCGGTTGTAGTGACATTTTGTTCACCTTTTGACTAGATCATGAAGAGGGAAACATTTATGGTCTGAGAGATTACTTTGTGGCACTTTGTTTCCAAGATCAATGAAGTGGAAGTAGTCAGAGCTACCTCTGGTACCTTGTAGATATGACCTCCCATAATAACAATGACACCGTTGGACCGAGACTCATACATAGCGTGATATTTCCACATATATGGTTGTCCTAAAAGAACATCACAAACTTCAAGTAGGGAAATGTCACACAACACCTCATCCTTGAAGGGCTTGATTCCGTAGGACAAGAGGCATTGTTGGTTGATGCAGATGTCTCATCCCCGGATCAACCATTTGATGTTGTATGGTTGGGGCTGTGGCATTGTTGGCAGCTTCAATCTCTTGACAACCTCAGCTAAGAGCAGGTTCTTCTAACTCTCGTTGTCAACAATGAAATGCAGTGGGGCCCCCTTTACCCACAATTGTGAGTGGATGAGGCGTTCCCCCTCCTCATGCTCCTCTAGTTCTTCTAGTTGTATTGTTGTGGTCGCGATGGTAGCAGTAGGTTCTGCGGCAATGATCCATTTCCCTTTATTGTGCTCTAAATCAGAGACTGAGTTAGGTTATGATTCTTTTTCTTTGAGCTCGACCACCAATGTTGTTTTGAGCGACATTCATTTGTGTTGTGCCAAGGGATTTTGTGAAAGTCACACCACTTTCGGGTGTCTTTCTTAGACTTCCCATCACCCCTATTAGTCAGTTGCTTGGACTGATTTTCTCGGGATTCACTCTCATTTCTTTGTCCTTCATTTTGTGAGTTAGGGTTTCCTTTACCATGCTTTTGTTGTGGCATATTTGCAACCCCAAACTCCTTCTTACTCCATTACTTGAATTCCTGATCAATTTTGACTGCATATCGATAAGAAACTCCCAGTGAGGAGATGTCCAAGAAATCCATCTATGTTTGAATGTACCTGTGCAGACCACTGTTATACTTCAAAACCAAGTGCCACACATAGTTTTTGATACCCAGCTTTGAGCGCAAGGTATGAAATATGTTAGTGTACTCTGACACTGTCTGGTTTCTTTTCTAACGCAGAGTCGACCACCTCATGTATTGGTCATCATAGTTTCTAACAAGGTAGAACTCCTCCTTGAGGGCATCTACAAAGGCTTCCCAAGTGGGTTCACTCCTGAATGACGTAGATTCATCCATGGTGTACCTCTACTAGTAACCTTCCCACCAAGCTCTGACATGGGGAAGGGATTTAAGACACGCGCGAAGGTGATATTTTCACTCTCGAATTTTTTTTGGACAGAGTAATAACCTTCTAGCAGATTCAACCATTTTTCTAGAGCATCTACCTCTCTCTAGCCTTCAAATAAGGGGATATCATAATTGACTTGTACTTTGAAGGGTGTCGCACCTTCGAAATGGTTGTTTGTCGAAGATGCCTCGACCACCATCGGTAGTCATCAAAGGATCTGAGCGAAGTTGTCCATCATCTTGTTCCTCTATCGCATGAGGGATTCCTCGAGCAACATCTTGAAAGGATCTCATGCTCTGTCATCTCTCTTTTCTTCTGCCATGGGAGGTCACTTGGGCTGGTGAGAGCAGTTGTCCTCAAGCGAAACTAGCTCGAGGCCCAACTCTATATATCGTGACCTCGTCAGGGACACGCTCTTAAGAATGACAAAGAGCATATTTCTCTTATACCACTAATCTGGATTATGCTGAGGATGAAATGAGATATAAATGAAAATATAATAGAGAACACAAAAATACAGTAAAACCCAACTTCTTATATTAATGAATAAAATAGAAAAATATCGTAGAACACAAACTGGCTAGAATGGTGGTAGCTTATCTCTGAAGAGAAAGATATGTCGGCTACACTCATTTGCAAATAAGCATCACATCACACTCCATTGTCTACTCAAAGGACATCCTTCACCTTGAGAGTGAGAGGACAATAATTACCATGATGCATGTGGGATAAATTGGTCCAAGTTTACAAAATGTCATAGGCATGTAAAATGCTAGGACTTCCCAAGAGGTCACCCATCCTAGTACTACTCTAGCCCAAGCACACGTAATTGCAGAGTTCTAATGGGATTTGAAACATTAACATTGTAGGCATTACATTACATTACAAATCGAGATGGCATTACATTACATTCCCCATCAAAAGAGTGAATATCATGGTTTATCAAAACGACAGGCTCAGAAACATTGATTTAGTGGAGAAGGTGGATGGTCACCGAGATCCACCTGAATCATTTCTCATATGGGTTTCCAAGGTAAATATTTGTGTTCCATTGTATATATATTGCTATTATAGTTTATTTCAAATGTCACAGTAGTTAAAGAATCTGAATGATGTATTTTTATTTCTAGTAAAATATTAAAAAATACAAAAAATTATTATCACAATTGAACATAGACTCATTGTACTAGTTGTTTTATTTTTATATCTACTTTGGTGAATCAACAATTGGAATATCCAAGATGGTTTACAAAGCTAGCAAAGTAATGTTTAGGTTGCCCCCCACCATCGATAATGATGTTGAAAGGTGCCAAATATAGGAATGATACCATGGCCTCATTGATTTAGGGAACACCTAAATGATACAAAGTATATAGGGAAAACATGAATAATCATTGACTTGGACACAAGAGACAAACCAGAGGAACACATCACAGGATATGCCACAACATCACCACAATGTCCTCAACGCTGACTATTGGCCACCTCATCAAAAAGACATTGGCAAAGCTTAGGACTCACTAGGTACGTGGACTAACCATACTCTACCCACAATATGACATCAAAAAAGGTTGGACATGCATGAAATGTGGAATCTATAGAATCTGCCATGTGTCAGCATCATGCATATCATATGATAATTTCTAGGATCCTCTCATGATAAGTTCTAGGATTCTCTTTTTTTTTTTAATTATAAAGTGTACTTCAAGTTAACATTGGATCCAATTTGGGTACTCATGTAACTTCCAATAACATGTAAACTAAAAATTTACTTATAATTGTACAAAATCTCAAAATCTTGCTTTAATTTTATAATTATACAAAATTTCATAATCTTGATTTAATTTCCACTTTCAACACTTCCCTAATTTTTTTTTTTAAGGAAAGGTTATCATTATATCTTTAAGTACCTAGTACCGATTTCCAAGAAACGATCTCTGATTGGTCGACGTGTCTTCTTCTCTCTAGATTTGATGACACGTTATGCCAAGGACACCCTATGATTTGTACGGATTCCTTCTGAGTCAACCTTGCTGACGTCAACATAATCATTGAGCTAAAAGACGTAAGTTGAATCACTTTATACTTTCCTTTATTCTATCCACGTCAACATCCCCTGAACAAGTGGCATGATTTGATTGGTTATAAAATTTTGATGTGGCAAAGAGTTGTGCCATTTCCTCTCGTCCCGGAAATATCATCGAGTCTAGTTGACAACTTGTGATGTTGATAGCATTGAGCGTCGAATCCCAAAAGTGAACCCAAAAAGATTATAAAGTGCAATTAATTATAATTTTAGGTTTGTGGAAAGAATTGTGTAGGAAAAAGACATGAAGATCAATTTTTCTTAGACAAGCGAGCTTGAAACTTTATGAAATTCAATTATATCATTTTCAAAGCGAATTTGAAACTTTGTGAAATTCAATTATATCATTTTCAAGTCCTTAAAACAAAGGAATTAAACAAATTTTGATGCAAAAGAAATACCTCATTTGAGGTAGGCATGCACACATTAGGGAACCATGGCACATCCAAGATTCATCACATCGACCAATGGGATCCTAATATGTGGACCAATAGAATGTTGCCCTGTGGTGGGGTGATGTGTCTTATCAAAATTAAATATTTTTTATTTTATTTTTTTACTTTCTTCAACCTTAAGGCATTATTCAATTTTCTTTTGTTGTTTTAGAATTATGGAAATAAAATGTGTATGGAGTTTTTGAAACATCCAACTTTTTAATTGGACACTCCACTCATCATGGACTATTAAAACAATGAGATATGAAAAGAGTGTTGAGCTAAGGGATATATAAAGGTGAAGATTAATATAAACTTTAGGGAAATTAACAAACATAGTCATTATAAATTAACCGTTGTAAAATAATGAGAATATTTTGTTAGTATTACTTAAATAAATTAATGTATTGAGTATATAAAGTAAAGTATAAAAGTTCAAAAGGATTAAAGTTAGAGTGGAAAGTAAAGATGAAAATTTAAATTACCATGCTTTAAAAGCATGTAAAAAGCTAATTTATCAATAATAATTATATAAATAATAATAATAATTTTAAATAATTCAAATAATTAAATAATTAGAGGCTAGGAATTGAGGACACAAATATGATGAAAGAAGAATCGAGAAATAAAAAGATTTAGGAAAATTAAAATCATCAATTAAAGTATTGATTATACAAGAAATTTGTTTACATAAGTAGGGGCTTGCACGGGAATGATAGAAGAAGAACTAGGGAGAAAAAATGGACGTTGGGAGGGGGGGAAGGGAAAGCCAAAATAATTTAGTTTTTTTCTTTTTTATTAGATCTAGAGGATCATTAATTAGGCTAGGTTCAAATCTGGTTGGTTGCCACTATAACCCCTAGATTAGTGCCAACATCCCACAAGCCAGTGCTTAGCAGGAGACTTATGACTTAGCAAGGGCAAGGCCTTAATCAATTTTCAAGTTTTACAAGGATTTTTCCTCAAAGGTTTTTGCCTCACTCAACATAACATGGCTTACATTTGGATGTACCACATGTCCCTGTGATTCAACCTTCAAATAATTTTATTGGCGGCTAGCAAGACATTATGATCTTGAGTTTGCTTTATAATTTGTGCTAAGGCCTTATAGTTCTCCCACTCTAATGATGGATCACTTTTCTTTGTTCAAGACATAGGAAGCATTGTGCATTCAACAAACACAAAGCTTAAGGTTTGCATAGGCCTACACACCCAAAATTTTATGAATTTGAATTTTAACTCACCGTTGACTCTATGGAGGGGCCTATGTAATATGGAAAGCATAAGGTTTTGGATATGCTCAAGTTCACATGCCAAAGGTACTCTATTAGATTCATTTTAACCCAAGGTCAAGTTCATGGGAGATCCCATGCTCCCAACAAATATAAGCAATCAAACATGTCTAGCTTTGCAAACCCAAACTTCATTGCAATGTATTTCAAATACCATTCAAATATAGCCTTTGAACACTTCCCTAAATTTCAAAAAGAGTGTACCTTTAAATCATTCTAGTACCCAACACCTTCCATTGCCATTATCGCTTAGCATTCTCTCATGGCTCAACAAATCTTACTGACTTGGATTTTGTAGTTATCATTTGGCCACGTGGGAGAATTTGATTGGCCATGACCTCCTTCAATGGTCATTGATGACATCACTATGGATGATGTGGAAAATATAAGCTGCCATGTGGAGTCCTCTAGTTACTCCAAGATTTCATTCTTCATGTAATTATCATCTCAACCTACCCTTGTACCTAACTTGACCTACCCTCGAGCATAATATTTTATTAAATATAGTTCTAAAATTCTATTTGTTATGCTTAAAGAGTTGTGCAACTAATAAAAATGAGATCTCAAAAACTCTTGGCCAGATAGACCTGAAATACTATATAAAGGATCTTTCCATTATCCTCAAGTCCATGTGGAAGGTTATCTTGCACTTAGGAAAACACAAAGACCTAGGTATGCCCGACCACCCAAACTCAAAACATTATAAAACCCAATGAAGTGTTGTTTGGAATTCAAAAAAAAAAATTGGAAGATTTTCAGTGAAAAAATAGCTTTTGGCTTCCATATTGATGCACAAAATATTGTCATGTGCCATCCTCTGAAGTTGTCATGTGTCTCCTCAATACTCCTTGGTTGATATCATTAATACTACATGGAAAAAATTGATTATTCCATGTACTCACTAAGTCATACTTTAATGATGGTAGCATATTGACATGGCTTTTTATAAATCTACCATGTGGCTCTTTAATCTTCTTTGATTGAGTGAGTGACATGTGAAATCAAAGCATCATGTGTAAAAATAAAAATCATTTTACATACCCTAGCATAATTCTTCAAATCTACTTACCTTCTTACAAACCCAAAATATCATTGAACTCCAATTTAATACAACATTGGGTCCATTTAATAAGTTGTGATATTAACAACACAAAACATCTTATTCATTGAGCTTACCATACCCAAAAGGATTATAAAGTGCAATTAATTTTAAAGTTGGATTCATGGAAATATTTGTGTAGGCTCATATGAAGAACAAAAATTGCCTAGACAAGCATAACTATAACTTTATCAAAATCCATTAGATCCATTTTCATGTCTAGAAATAAAGAAACTTCAAAACAAAGGAATTAAACAAATTTCCATACAAAAGAAATACCTCCTATGACTCAACCACATACACATCAAAGACACATGGCACTTCATACATCCGCACGTGGACTAATGAGGTATTGACACGTTGGCCAATAAATTTTCCATGTGGTGGGGCATCTCCCTTTGCCAAAGCTTTATGCTGTTTCATTTCCCTCCCTACTCCTTTTGTCTCTTCGACATTCAGGACTGAGTTAATCTTGTAGTTTTGTATCACTTTTTTTTTCAAGGCTTTGATTAACCTCACCATAATGTGATTTGTCTCTCGATGTGTCACATGTCATTATGATTCAATCTCTAACAATTATATTAGTCGCTCACAACATATTCATATCCCTTGTGTACTTTATAAATCATGATTAGGCCTCATAATCACTTTCTCTACTCATAAAACCAAGTGTAATTAAAAGCAACTTTTTTTCTATCGTTGAGTCCAAAAGAAGAATTATGCCTTCATCAAACACATGTCGATATTTTTTGAAATCTACAAACCCAAAATTTTATTAATTTGAATTTTAACTAATCATCAAGTTCATGGAAGGGCAAGAATTATGCCTTCATCAAACACAAAGGTCGATATTTTTTGAAACCTACAAACCCAAAATTTTATGAATTTGAAATTTAACTAATCATTAATCATTAAGTTTATGGAATGGCTTATGCAACATGGAAACATAAGCGTTTAGATCATACTTAGTTTACACTACAAGGAAATTGAGCTTTTGCAGAGGTTTTAGCAAAGGTTTTTAGTGTTACAGGATTAGGTAAAATTATCATTAAAACTTTTGCTAAACAAAACAAAGGATTTTTCATAGGTCTTAGTAGAGGTTTACTATAATTGAAATATCTAGACCGTCAAAAGTTTCAACGATTTTTTTTTATCGATGCACCACATGCATAATGGTGCATGAATGCATCACTCTTTAACAAAGTGGTGTGATATATATTATCAAGCATCAATGTGTTATATCTCCTTGGGCACCATGAAATCCCAATAACAATAACAATAAGGCAATAGTAATGGTATATGATATGGATTGTATAGGGAATTAAATGAAACACATAGAGGAGTATAGCAGAGAGCGCAGTAATACAGTGAAAACTCAACTTCTATTAATGAATAAAATAGTAGAATATTGTAGAACGCAAATTGGATAGAATGGTGGTAGCTTAGAGAGAGAGAGAGAGAGAGAGAGAGAGAGAGAGAGAGAGAGAGAGAGATTGGTTACGCTCATTTGAAAAATAGTGTACAAGAGACCAAAAGGATTGCATTTTAACATGATAAAGAAATAACCCTAAAGGTACAAAACCCTAACCCTAGGAGGTGAAGTGCTAAAAGGTGTTTTTGGGCCCAAGGTGGCCAGTTTCTACATCAACTTCTCGAGGGTGCAACTTTCGCATACAATATCCATTTGGCATGCATAGTATCTCATTGGAAAGCTCTAAATAAGGACTACAATGTTGTATCATGGCATGGGTTTGTCAAATAATTTCCCATGCCCTAATTTTTTTTCATAAAACATCGTTTAGGGCCTCAAAACGACCCTAGAAGTTTAGGACCTAGAAAATCCTAAAAAATCATAATAAAACTGACATCATGGAGAATCGTGTTGAGTTAGTGGAAGAGGTGGGTGGCCACCAATATCCACCTAGATCACTCCTCTCCCCTTAGGAAGAAATGGTCCCCATTGTGTCAATTTCTCGCAATAGATGGGGAAATTTTTGTTGAATCTAAATCTTGGCCAGCCATTTTTCATGCTTTGACAACTCGATAGAGTTGTGTGTTTTGTTGGTGGGAACCCTTCATCTTTGGTGTCCATGATCTGATCCATTGTTTCCTGCTCAATTCAATGGGGATTGAATTTTGTAGGGGCCAATTTCTCATCCACATCCAAGGTGTCCAACAGAGGTGGAAAATATGGTTGAAGCAACTCCAAATTAAATATTGGGTACAATCCAAGGAAAGGAGGAATACTCAATTCGAAAGCATTTTCACCTGTAGCCTTTATGAGGGTGTAAGGCCCATATTGAAGTGGTATGAGCTTCTTTTGGGGGTCTATGAGGCACTCTTTCTGCAAATGCAATCATACATTATCACCAACCTAAAAATTATGTGGAACCTGATGTTGATCATGTCGTTGCTTGTACTTGGAATTGACCTTCTACATGATATCATAAACATATTGTTGTAGGTGTTAGATACATTCAAAAAATTTGGTTTCCATCTCTGCCTCAGTCTGAGCGTGGGAGGACTCTATTGGTGAAGATAAAACAGGAAGAGATACATCAATGGGGGGCAATGGTTGGAACCCCAAGCACACCTAAAAAGGGTTGTGGCCAATAGAGTTGTGGAGGGATCTGTTATATCTATGTTGAACATATGGAAGGATCTCATCCCATGTACATGGATGCTTGGAGTTGTACATGTGTAGGATAATCACAATCATCATGTTGAAAAATTCCATTTTCCCATGTGTTTGAGGGTGAAAGGCAGCCGATTTGGTCAACTTGGTGTCCATCAGAGACCATAAGTTGGACCAAAAGGTATTGAGGAATTTGTTGTCCCTATCTAACATAATGGTTTGTGGCAGCCCAAAATGAACCCAAACATGCTTAAATAAGATCATAGAAGTGGACTTGGCTATGATACTCTTTGTACATGGTGCTAAAATGGCCATCTCAAAGAACCGATCAAGGACCACAAAGACACAATCATGACCATGTTTGGTGGAGGGAAAAGCTGACATGTAATCCATGGAGACTAACTCCCAGGGCTTGTCTAGGGTAGGGAGAAGAGTGTACAACCCTTTCTTCTTGATGTATGATTTAGCGATGGCACAGGAAATGCACAACCTAATATATTGGTTGACATCATGTTGAAGCTTTGACTAGTAAAAATACATCTTAAGTATTTATATTATCTTATCCACAATGAAGTTCCTTACAACTCGAATATAATGTGCCTCCCAAATTATCTTTGCACGCTCTCTTGAAGGAACCCAAAGATGGCCCAAATAGCACAAGAAAATGTTTTGGAGGTGGAATTCCAAGACCTGTTTTCCTGCACTAAATGTCTCATAAGTAGTAGAGAAGTTAGAGTCATTGTTATATAATTGTGGCCAGCCAGAGGTCTAGTGCCCGTAGGAATTAAGAATTGTGGTTAGTGCCACAAGCGAGGGTCCACTGAGGAATTTTACAACAAATTTGGCACTACCCTTCTTGCACTTAATTTTCAAGTGGAGTTGTTGCACGTATGTGGACCACTTCTAATGGAGGTCATTCTACAACTTTCCTTATGTCTGCATGAATTATAGATACTTGTGATCAATGTGGATGATTGTTTCCTTTCCCAAAATATAATGCTTCCACTGTCGGCATGCCTGCACAATGGAGTACATCTCCTTTTCATAGGTGGGATATCTACAAACAACATCAGATATCATCTGATCTAGGTGGATATTGATGGCCACCCACCTATTCCAACGGACTCCTCTTGACAGTTTTTAGTTCAACAAATTTCTCTTTAATGATGGCATTTCTTTGTAATTGTGGGTTTTTCACTTTTGGGGCTATTCTGAAGCCCTAGACAACATCCAAGTGGATATTGGTGGACGCCCACCTATTCCAACTGAATTCTTTTGGAAGTTTTCATGTCAATACATCTTTTTGTACTTCCAAGGTCGTTCTGGGGCCCTAAACAATGTTTTTTTGGCTTGCCACAGCAAAACTATAGACGGAGTTATATTTTGATGGAATAATGTGTATTTCTCGAAAACAAATTTCCAACGAGCTATCACACGCCTAAAACAGAGTTCGTATGAAAAATTTACGACCCTAGGAAGTTGAGATACCAACTTACCTATCGGGGCCCACATAACTTTTGGTGTTTCATCTCCTAGGGTTAGGCTTTTGGATGTCTAGGGTTTTGGTATTCATGAGCAATGTTAAAAATGCCTCTGAAGCCTCATTGTAATCATTCTTCTCAGACGGATGCACATAGCAACCACATCTCTTCTTAGAGATAACTACCACCATTCGAGCAAGATGTTTTTAGTTTTGCAGTTTTATAGTTTTAGCCTATTTTATTTATTCAATAGAAGTTATTGTTCACTGGATATCTTTTGTTGTTCTTAGTATCCCTGTGTTATTGTATTCAATCTATTATTCATTGTTCTTCTCATAAATCTAAATCAGTGGTATCAGAGAGATATGCTCTTCATTTATTTTTCTTTGTGCATGTCCCCGAAAAGATCTGGGTACAAGAAGTTGGGACTCAAACTAGTTGAGCCTCTTTGAAAGATTGGTCATGCCGAGCCCGACAAAAATCATGGGGGACAAGAAGAAAGATGATGGAGAAAGAGATCCTTTTAAATTTTTGCTTGAGGAATCCCTTGTGTGACAAAGGAATGAAATGATGGATAACTTTGCACAGATTCTTCGACAGTTGCCCACAAGAGACACATCTTCATCAAGCGGCCATGAAACCCCCTTCAAGGTACAAGTAAATTTTGATATTCCATTATTTGAAGGATTGATAGATACATATGTTGTAGATAAATAGTTGAATCTGCTCGAAGGGTATTTTTCAGTCCACTATTTGTCCGATAGAGAAAAAATTACTTTTGCACTCCTCAAGGTCATCCCCCATGTTAAGGACTGGTGGGATACTTACTCTGAGCAAAGGGCCATAGAGAAATCTATAATATTTGTGGTCACCCTCACATGGGATTCCTTCAGGGATGCCATTAAATAACAGTACTACCCTATTGGAAGCCACGAGGACCAGTACACAATATGGACCATGCTGTGTCAGGAAAGGGACTAGAGAGTACCAGATTTCACCAATATGTTCCATACCATATGCACCAAATTGGGTATCAAAGACTCTAAATGACATCTGGTGCTCAAAAACCATGGTTGTCTGCATAGATACATTCAAACAGAAATGGAGTTTCTAGACATCGCATCACTAGGTGCGGCTTATAAATATGTTTTCAAGATCGAGCAAAAATTTAAGCAGAAGAGGCGAGAGTTTGGATCTGCAAACTCCTCATAGTCGAAGTAGGGAAAAGGAGGCCCCAGCCCCAAAAAAAAGGGACAGAGAAAATATGGCCACTCTCAGGACAACTAGTCCAAGTCGCAACCCAAGAAGGGTAATGAGAAGTCAAAGAAGGACATGGGAAAGTGGTGTGAATACCATAAAATCCCTTGGCACAACACTGAAGAATGTCGCTCCAAGCATTCACTGGTGGTCGAGCTGAAAACTTCCGAGTTAGGGGAAGATTCTAGATCTGAATCAAATCCAGAAGGAGGGAAGCATATTATCGAGGTTGAACCCGGTGCCACTGTCGCTACCACCAAAGTCCACCCAAGAAAACCAGAATAACCAGAGGAAGGGGAATGCCTATTTCACTCACAGGTGTGGGTAAAGGGGGATCCACTTCATTTCATTGTTGATAGTGGTGGTCAGAAGAACCTGATATCAGCAAAGGTCATCAAGCAATTGGACTTGTCAATGACAGTGCACCCACAACCCTACACCATCGGCTAGCTTCACCAAGGAAGAGATCTTTGCGTCAGCCAACAATGTCGCCTTCCCTACGACTTCAAGCCCTTCAAAGATGAGGTATTGTGTGACATTTATCAACTTGAATTTTGTGATGTTCTTTTAGGAAAGCCATATTTTTGGAAGCGACATTTTGTGTATGAGTCTATACCCCGCAGTTTTATTATTACTTCGGGTAGACAATTGTACAGGATACCATAGGTAGTGTTTCCTACTGTTATTTCTTTAATCTCTTCTAAGCAATGCGGTAAGGTCATTTCATAGACCGAGAAGTTTGTCTTCTTTGTGATCCGTGCTCACAATAAGGAGAAGGTCGATGCCACATCTGTGACCTATACAGAGAGCCTCTCTTTACAGGAGAAGCAAGTGGACGGTATCATGGAAGAGTACATAGACATCTTCTCCTCAGTCATAGGGGTACTGACTCACTGCCAAGTCAATCATCTAATTGATTTAACCCCCGGTGCACCTCTGCCTAATGGACCAGTCTATCGTCACTCGCAGATGGAAAAAAAAACGAAATCAAGCATCGGAACCAAGAGCTTCTTCAAAAAGGGCACATCAAACCCAACTCTTCTCCTTGCGGAAGCTCAATTGTATTAGTGCAGAAGAAAGACGGGACCTGGCTGCTCTGCATTGATTACAGAGAATTAAACAAAATCACAATCAGGAACTGGTACCCAATTCCCTTATTTAATGACCGTATTGACCAACTCAAGGGGGAAAAGTTCTTCAACGATATTGACCTAAATTATGGCTACCACCAAGTTCTCATCGAACCGACTGATGTATGGAAGATAACTTTCAAATCTAAAGAAGGTCTCTTAAATGGTTTCTCATGCACTTTGGCCTAACAAATGCACCAACAACTTTCATGAGGTTTATGGATGATGTATTGAGACACTTCACCAACTCTTTTGTGGTGGTATATCTAGATGACATCCTCATCTTCAACAGAACTTGGGAGGAGCACATGCAACATATTCAGTAGGTTTTAAGCACTATGTGGCAGCACAAGCTATATGCCAACTTGGAAAAAATCTCCTTTGGCATGAACAGGTTCTAGTACTTGGGATACATTGTTTATGAGCATGGGGTACATGTGGATCCATCTAAGATCCAAGTCATCTGTGACTGGACAACCCCGACCATAGTAATTGAGCTTTGGAGCTTCTTAGGACTTTCCAATTTCTACCGACGATTCATGTTGGGATTCTCCCATATTGCATGGGCCCTCAGCCAAGTGACCAAGGGCGGTGGCAGGGGAAATTTTGCATGGGGGCAGGCACAAAAATGAGCATTTGATGATCTGAAGCATAGATTGTGCTCATCTCCAGTACTCTCCGTACACAATCTGCAACAATCATTTGATATTGATACTGATGCATCCAACTATGTTGTAGGCGCAGTTCTCACTCAACACGGTCATCCAACAACATACCATAGTGAGACACTCTCAGATATCGTCCGAAAATACCCCACCTATGACAAGGAAATATATTCCATTGTGCAAGCCTGTCATCAATGGAAACATTACATTCTAGGAAAGGAGACAATCATCCACACTGATCACAAGCCTTTGCAGTTCATACAGACACAGTGGAAGTTACAAAACGACCTCCATCAAAAGTGGTGCACATACTTGCAACAGTTCCATCTCAACATCAAGTATAATATAGGGAGCAAAAATCGTGTCGATGAATGCCTCAATTGACCTCCCATGGTTTCACTCACTACCGTGCTCCATTTCTGTGGGCATGAGGCATCTAAGTGACCCCAACTTTATTAGTGAGATCCTGACTTCACCACCACCTATCATCTCTTATGTACATGTGTGAATGCCACTGATTTTCACATTTAAGATGGATTGTTATGCCATTTGGGCCACCTTTGTGTTCATGCAAGCGAGTGTGAAAATATTATTTGGGAGGCTCATTATAGTCGGATAGCAAGACCTTTTGGTGTGGAGAAAATTGTGGTCATTCTACAAAAACATTTTTATTATCCAAAACTTCGACAAGACGTCAGCAATAATATCAAATCTTGCACTGCCTCTGCCATTGGCAAGTCATCCATCAAGAAGAAAGCCTTATACACCCTCTTCCTACTCCCGAGAGGCCTTGGGAATCCATCTCGATAGATTACATGCCTGACCTTTCATCCACCAAGCAAGGGACTGATTTCATATTTGTGGTGATTGATCGGTTTTCGAAGATGGCCATTCTCACAGCCTACAAGAAGAGAATCACAGTGGAAAATACTGTCAAGCTCTTTTTCGAACGAGTGTGGGTCCATTTTGGGATACCACAGGCCATCATATCCGATCAGGACAACAGGTTCCTCAACACATTTTGGTCGAGTCTCTGGTCACTGTTGGACACCAAGCTTAGTAAATCCATTGCCTTCCACCCTCAAACCGATGGCCAAACAGAGGTCGTCAATCGGATGATTGTGCACACATTGTGCATGTATAAATATAATCATCCGCGTACATGGGATGAGATTATTCCCTATGTTCAACACAACTACAACAGAGATTTCCATAGCTCCACCGGTCATAGCCCATTTTAGGTGGGGTTGGGATTCCAACCCTTGGGTCCCATTGATGTTGCACTACCTCTTGCAACCACACAAACAAAATCTTCACATGTTCAGTCTGAGGTTGAAAAAGCCACCAAATTCATTGAGCAGATTCAGCACATCCGCCAACAGGTCCATGATATTTTGTGCAAAGCCAATTCTAAGTACAAGAAGCGTCATGATCAACACTAGGTACCACACAAGTTTCAAATGGGAGACAAGGTTTCGTTACATTTGCAGAAAGAACACCTTATAGGGCCCCATTAGAATCTCTGTCCACTTCGCTATGGGCCTTACACTATCACCAGGGTTGTGGGTGACAATGTTTTTGAGCTCAACACTCCCCCCTTCCTTGGCTTTCACCCAGTGTTCAATGTGGACCTTCTCCAACCATATTTTCCACCATTATTAGACACCTCAAAGATCGCAGAACAGTTGAAACCAATAGAGATCAACCATGACTACATGGAATAGGAATCCACTGATCAAATAGTAGACACAAAGGTCAAGGGCACTCGCCAACAGAGGATCCAGCTTGATCAGGTTGTCAAGGCAAGGAAGCTCCTGCACCAAGGCAAGTGGCTCACTCAGAGCCAAATTCAACAAAAAATTCCTCACCTGATGGGGGCACTCAACGTAATGGAGACCATTTCTTCCTAAAAGGGGAGGACTAATCCAATTGGATATTGGTGGCCACCCACCTATTCCAACTAGCACCTCTTGACCGTTTTTAGTTCAACATGTTTCTTTGTAATGATGAAATTTCTTTGTAATTGTGGGTTCTACACTTCCAGGGATATCCTGAAGCTCTACACAGCATCCAGGTGGATATTGGTGGCTGCCCACCTATTCGAACTGACTTATTTTGGAATTTTTCATGTCAGTACATATTTTTGTACTTCCAGGACCGTTTTGGGGCCCTAAACATTGTTTTTTTGGCTTTCCACAGTCAAATTATAGACAAAGTTAGAGTTTGATAACATAATGTCTATTTATCGAAAATACCTTTCCAACGGGCTATCACATGCCTAAAACGGAGGTCGTATGCAAAAGTTACAACCCCGGGAAGTTGAGGTACCAACTTACCCATCGAGGCCCACATAACTTTTGGCATTTCATCTCCTAGGGTTAGGTTTTTTGATGTCTAGGGTTTTGGTATTCATGAGTAATGTTAAAAAGGCCTATGGAGCCTCATTGTAATCATTCTACTCAGACAGATGCGCATAGTAGCCACAACTCTTCTTAGATATAGCTACCACCATTTGGGCAAGTTGTTTTCAGTTCTATAGTTTTACTGTTTCATCCTATTTTATTTATTCAATGGAAGATATTGTTCACTAGATATATATTGTTGTTCTATGTATCTTTGTGTTATTGTATTCAATATATTATTCATTTCGTTCTGCTCATAAATACGTATCAAAATCTCACTATGATATGACTCCAAATGTCCCTACTGAGTGAGGACTACAACGATAGCATAGTCAGAGGCATATGTCTCAATCTAAAATGGTTGTTGTAGGTATGGCAACTTGAATAATGGTGCAAAGTAGAGGCAATTTTTTAGATCATGGAATGCTTTGTATTGTGATTCAGAATAGGAAAACTTGGCTTTATCTCCACCTTTAGTCACTTGACTTAGGGGCTAAGTGATATGAGAGAACCCCAACATGAACCTATGGTAAAAGTTTGCAAGGCCCAAGACGTTGCATAGCTCTATCAGAGTCATCGAGGCTTGCCAATGATTTGGATTATTTTTTAGAATGAAATGAAGGCAAATGTATAACAATGAAATATACAAAAATATTGTGAGATACATAGAAATATTGTAATAAACATAGAGATACAGTAATGCACAATTTTTATTAATGAGAGAATGTACAGAAACTGTAAAATTACATAGTGAATGACTCGCTAGAATGGTGGCAGCCTATCTATGAGAAGAGATGTGATGGATACTCTTATTCACAAGAATATGATCATTACACTGAGGCTCCAAAGGCCTTTTTCACATAAATAAAATCCAAAACCCTAACCCTAGAAGATGAAAAGCCAACAAGTTTGCGGACCTCGTTTTGGGTAGTTTGGTGTATCAACTTTCTGGGGGCGTAACTTTGGCATACGATCTACATTTGGGGCTCACGATAGTTCATTGGAAAGGTATTGACGAAGAACTTCATTTAATAGGATCAATCATTCCTTTGGTGATCATTGAGGTTCTCAATCGCAAAAAAACATCGTTTACGCCCTTAAAATGGCCCCAAAAGTTTAGGATCCAAAAAACTACTAAAAATAGTAAATTTCCAAAGAACTATTTTGAGTCAGTTGGAATAGGTGGGTGGCCATTGATATCCACCTGGATCAATCCTCCCTCCTTAGGAATAAATGGTCTTCATTGCGTTGATTTCCCATGGGAGAGGGGGAAGCCTTTGTTGAATCTGAACCTTGGTGAGTTGCTTGCCTTGTTGGAGAAGTTGTGTTGCTTGACTTGTGGAAGGTTGACGAGAACATGATGTTGGAAGAGTTGGACCTTTTTAACTAGTCTGGCTACATGAGATGACTGTGTGTAGAAGGAATATTTGCACTTTGTTGCAATCTTGTCAACCTGCTTCTGCCAGATAAAAGGTGCTTGGACTAAGGTTACAGTGGTTGTAATGTCCTACTGTTCACCTTTTGAACATATTGTGAAGAGGCGGAACTTTGCGGTATGAGAGATAAATTTGTGGCATTGTTTTATCGGTACATTAGTCGGAACTACCTTTGGTATCCTGTAGGGTTGGCTCCCCAAAGTAACAATGATGCTACGGGGTCGAGACTCATAAACAACATGATGCCTCCACATATATGGTTGGCCTAACAGAACATCACAGACTTCCAGTGGGGAAAAATCACGCAGTACCTCATCCTTGAAGGGCTTGATGCCACATGACAGGATACATTGTTGGTTGACACAAAGATCTCATCCCTGGAAAATCCATCTGATGTTGTATGGTTGTGGGTGTGGTGTTTTTGGAAAATCCAACTACATGACCTTTGTTGAGATGATGTTCTTCTGGCTTCCGTTATCAACAATAAAATGAAGCAAGGTCCCCTTCACCCACATATGTGAATGGAAAAGGTGCTCCCCCTCCTCAATATCCTCTGGTTCTTCTGGTTGGATTGTTGTGGTCGCGACAATGGAAATGGGTTCTACATCAATTATTTGTATCATTTTATTTGTGTATGAATCGGAGTCTGAGTCAGGACTCGACTCTATTTCTTTAAGCTCGACCACCAATGACTGTTTTGAGCGACATTCATCGGTGTTGTTCCAAGGGATTTTTTGGAAGTCACACAACTTCCCAGTGTCCTTCTTTGTCTTCACGTTACCCTTATTTTCCTATGGCTTGGACTGGTTTTCTTAAGGTTGATTCCTATGTGAGTTAAGGCTGCATTTACCATACTTTGGTTGTTGCAGATTTGGAGACTTGAATTCCCACTTGTTCTTCTGTTTAAATTTTTTCTCGATTTTGATAGCATATCTACGAGAGGCTCTCAGTGATGGGATGTCCAAAAACTCCATTTCGGTTTGGATGTACCTGTGTAGAGCTCCGTGGTATTTCAAAACCAGATGTCACTCAGAGTATTTGATACCCAACTTGGTACGCAAGGTATGGAAGGTATTTGTGAACTCTCGCACTGTTTGGTCCCACTTTTGATGCATCATGGTCCATCTCATTTATTGGTCATCATAATTTCCCACAGGGTAATATTTCTCCTTGACCGCATCCATAAAAAAATCTCAAGTGGGATTGGCCCCAAATATTCCAGACTCCTCTATGGAACTTTGCTCCCAGTAATTTTCCCACCAATGTTTGACATGGGGGAGATCCTTATGGAGTGAAAAGGTGATATTTTCTCTGTCGAAAAAATTGTGAACAAAGAAATAACTTTCTAGCAAATTTAACCATTTTTCCAAAGCATTCGCATCGATTTGACCTCCAAATATGGGAATATAAAAATTAACTTGTACCTTGAATGGGGTAGCGTCTCCAAAGAAACTACTTGATGAAGACGCGTCTATTATTGTCGGCAATCGTTGAAGGATTTAGGAAAAATTCTCCAACATCTCATTCATTTGTTGCACACCAACTTCCGCAAGCAACAACTTCATGGGATATTTTTCTACAGCATCTCTCTTTTCTTCCACCATGGGAGGCCTCTTGGGCTGAAAAGAGTGGTTGTCCTCAAGGGAAACTATCTTGACACCCAAATCTATGTACCCTGACCTTGTCGGGGACATGCACTAAGAAATGACAATGAACAACCTACTCTAATACCACTGATCTGGATTATTTTTGAGAATGAAATGAAGGCATAGATATAACAATGAAATATACAGAGGTATTGTGAGATACATAGAAATATTGCAATAAAAACAGAGATACAGTAATGCACAATTTTTATTAATGAGAGAATGTATAGAAACTGTAAAATTACAGAGTGAATGACTCACTAGAATGGTGGAAGCTTATCCCTAAGAAGAGATGTGATGGCTACACTCCTTTACAAGAATATGATAT
>ML782332.1:402922-418116 GCA_009831015.1 Picea engelmannii | reverse complement strand
AATGTTGTATTAAATTGGAGTTCAATGATATTTTGGGTTTGTAAGAAGGTAAGTAGATTTGAAGAATTATGCTAGGGTATGTAAAATGATTTTTATTTTTACACATGATGCTTTGATTTCACATGTCACTCACTCAATCAAAGAAGATTAAAGAGCCACATGGTAGATTTATAAAAAGCCATGTCAATATGCTACCATCATTAAAGTATGACTTAGTGAGTACATGGAATAATCAATTTTTTCCATGTAGTATTAATGATATCAACCAAGGAGTATTGAGGAGACACATGACAACTTCAGAGGATGGCACATGACAATATTTTGTGCATCAATATGGAAGCCAAAAGCTATTTTTTCACTGAAAATCTTCCAATTTTTTTTTTTGAATTCCAAACAACACTTCATTGGGTTTTATAATGTTTTGAGTTTGGGTGGTCGGGCATACCTAGGTCTTTGTGTTTTCCTAAGTGCAAGATAACCTTCCACATGGACTTGAGGATAATGGAAAGATCCTTTATATAGTATTTCAGGTCTATCTGGCCAAGAGTTTTTGAGATCTCATTTTTATTAGTTGCACAACTCTTTAAGCATAACAAATAGAATTTTAGAACTATATTTAATAAAATATTATGCTCGAGGGTAGGTCAAGTTAGGTACAAGGGTAGGTTGAGATGATAATTACATGAAGAATGAAATCTTGGAGTAACTAGAGGACTCCACATGGCAGCTTATATTTTCCACATCATCCATAGTGATGTCATCAATGACCATTGAAGGAGGTCATGGCCAATCAAATTCTCCCACGTGGCCAAATGATAACTACAAAATCCAAGTCAGTAAGATTTGTTGAGCCATGAGAGAATGCTAAGCGATAATGGCAATGGAAGGTGTTGGGTACTAGAATGATTTAAAGGTACACTCTTTTTGAAATTTAGGGAAGTGTTCAAAGGCTATATTTGAATGGTATTTGAAATACATTGCAATGAAGTTTGGGTTTGCAAAGCTAGACATGTTTGATTGCTTATATTTGTTGGGAGCATGGGATCTCCCATGAACTTGACCTTGGGTTAAAATGAATCTAATAGAGTACCTTTGGCATGTGAACTTGAGCATATCCAAAACCTTATGCTTTCCATATTACATAGGCCCCTCCATAGAGTCAACGGTGAGTTAAAATTCAAATTCATAAAATTTTGGGTGTGTAGGCCTATGCAAACCTTAAGCTTTGTGTTTGTTGAATGCACAATGCTTCCTATGTCTTGAACAAAGAAAAGTGATCCATCATTAGAGTGGGAGAACTATAAGGCCTTAGCACAAATTATAAAGCAAACTCAAGATCATAATGTCTTGCTAGCCGCCAATAAAATTATTTGAAGGTTGAATCACAGGGACATGTGGTACATCCAAATGTAAGCCATGTTATGTTGAGTGAGGCAAAAACCTTTGAGGAAAAATCCTTGTAAAACTTGAAAATTGATTAAGGCCTTGCCCTTGCTAAGTCATAAGTCTCCTGCTAAGCACTGGCTTGTGGGATGTTGGCACTAATCTAGGGGTTATAGTGGCAACCAACCAGATTTGAACCTAGCCTAATTAATGATCCTCTAGATCTAATAAAAAAGAAAAAAACTAAATTATTTTGGCTTTCCCTTCCCCCCCTCCCAACGTCCATTTTTTCTCCCTAGTTCTTCTTCTATCATTCCCGTGCAAGCCCCTACTTATGTAAACAAATTTCTTGTATAATCAATACTTTAATTGATGATTTTAATTTTCCTAAATCTTTTTATTTCTCGATTCTTCTTTCATCATATTTGTGTCCTCAATTCCTAGCCTCTAATTATTTAATTATTTGAATTATTTAAAATTATTATTATTATTTATATAATTATTATTGATAAATTAGCTTTTTACATGCTTTTAAAGCATGGTAATTTAAATTTTCATCTTTACTTTCCACTCTAACTTTAATCCTTTTGAACTTTTATACTTTACTTTATATACTCAATACATTAATTTATTTAAGTAATACTAACAAAATATTCTCATTATTTTACAACGGTTAATTTATAATGACTATGTTTGTTAATTTCCCTAAAGTTTATATTAATCTTCACCTTTATATATCCCTTAGCTCAACACTCTTTTCATATCTCATTGTTTTAATAGTCCATGATGAGTGGAGTGTCCAATTAAAAAGTTGGATGTTTCAAAAACTCCATACACATTTTATTTCCATAATTCTAAAACAACAAAAGAAAATTGAATAATGCCTTAAGGTTGAAGAAAGTAAAAAAATAAAATAAAAAATATTTAATTTTGATAAGACACATCACCCCACCACAGGGCAACATTCTATTGGTCCACATATTAGGATCCCATTGGTCGATGTGATGAATCTTGGATGTGCCATGGTTCCCTAATGTGTGCATGCCTACCTCAAATGAGGTATTTCTTTTGCATCAAAATTTGTTTAATTCCTTTGTTTTAAGGACTTGAAAATGATATAATTGAATTTCACAAAGTTTCAAATTCGCTTTGAAAATGATATAATTGAATTTCATAAAGTTTCAAGCTCGCTTGTCTAAGAAAAATTGATCTTCATGTCTTTTTCCTACACAATTCTTTCCACAAACCTAAAATTATAATTAATTGCACTTTATAATCTTTTTGGGTTCACTTTTGGGATTCGACGCTCAATGCTATCAACATCACAAGTTGTCAACTAGACTCGATGATATTTCCGGGACGAGAGGAAATGGCACAACTCTTTGCCACATCAAAATTTTATAACCAATCAAATCATGCCACTTGTTCAGGGGATGTTGACGTGGATAGAATAAAGGAAAGTATAAAGTGATTCAACTTACGTCTTTTAGCTCAATGATTATGTTGACGTCAGCAAGGTTGACTCAGAAGGAATCCGTACAAATCATAGGGTGTCCTTGGCATAACGTGTCATCAAATCTAGAGAGAAGAAGACACGTCGACCAATCAGAGATCGTTTCTTGGAAATCGGTACTAGGTACTTAAAGATATAATGATAACCTTTCCTTAAAAAAAAAAATTAGGGAAGTGTTGAAAGTGGAAATTAAATCAAGATTATGAAATTTTGTATAATTATAAAATTAAAGCAAGATTTTGAGATTTTGTACAATTATAAGTAAATTTTTAGTTTACATGTTATTGGAAGTTACATGAGTACCCAAATTGGATCCAATGTTAACTTGAAGTACACTTTATAATTAAAAAAAAAAAGAGAATCCTAGAACTTATCATGAGAGGATCCTAGAAATTATCATATGATATGCATGATGCTGACACATGGCAGATTCTATAGATTCCACATTTCATGCATGTCCAACCTTTTTTGATGTCATATTGTGGGTAGAGTATGGTTAGTCCACGTACCTAGTGAGTCCTAAGCTTTGCCAATGTCTTTTTGATGAGGTGGCCAATAGTCAGCGTTGAGGACATTGTGGTGATGTTGTGGCATATCCTGTGATGTGTTCCTCTGGTTTGTCTCTTGTGTCCAAGTCAATGATTATTCATGTTTTCCCTATATACTTTGTATCATTTAGGTGTTCCCTAAATCAATGAGGCCATGGTATCATTCCTATATTTGGCACCTTTCAACATCATTATCGATGGTGGGGGGCAACCTAAACATTACTTTGCTAGCTTTGTAAACCATCTTGGATATTCCAATTGTTGATTCACCAAAGTAGATATAAAAATAAAACAACTAGTACAATGAGTCTATGTTCAATTGTGATAATAATTTTTTGTATTTTTTAATATTTTACTAGAAATAAAAATACATCATTCAGATTCTTTAACTACTGTGACATTTGAAATAAACTATAATAGCAATATATATACAATGGAACACAAATATTTACCTTGGAAACCCATATGAGAAATGATTCAGGTGGATCTCGGTGACCATCCACCTTCTCCACTAAATCAATGTTTCTGAGCCTGTCGTTTTGATAAACCATGATATTCACTCTTTTGATGGGGAATGTAATGTAATGCCATCTCGATTTGTAATGTAATGTAATGCCTACAATGTTAATGTTTCAAATCCCATTAGAACTCTGCAATTACGTGTGCTTGGGCTAGAGTAGTACTAGGATGGGTGACCTCTTGGGAAGTCCTAGCATTTTACATGCCTATGACATTTTGTAAACTTGGACCAATTTATCCCACATGCATCATGGTAATTATTGTCCTCTCACTCTCAAGGTGAAGGATGTCCTTTGAGTAGACAATGGAGTGTGATGTGATGCTTATTTGCAAATGAGTGTAGCCGACATATCTTTCTCTTCAGAGATAAGCTACCACCATTCTAGCCAGTTTGTGTTCTACGATATTTTTCTATTTTATTCATTAATATAAGAAGTTGGGTTTTACTGTATTTTTGTGTTCTCTATTATATTTTCATTTATATCTCATTTCATCCTCAGCATAATCCAGATTAGTGGTATAAGAGAAATATGCTCTTTGTCATTCTTAAGAGCGTGTCCCTGACGAGGTCACGATATATAGAGTTGGGCCTCGAGCTAGTTTCGCTTGAGGACAACTGCTCTCACCAGCCCAAGTGACCTCCCATGGCAGAAGAAAAGAGAGATGACAGAGCATGAGATCCTTTCAAGATGTTGCTCGAGGAATCCCTCATGCGATAGAGGAACAAGATGATGGACAACTTCGCTCAGATCCTTTGATGACTACCGATGGTGGTCGAGGCATCTTCGACAAACAACCATTTCGAAGGTGCGACACCCTTCAAAGTACAAGTCAATTATGATATCCCCTTATTTGAAGGCTAGAGAGAGGTAGATGCTCTAGAAAAATGGTTGAATCTGCTAGAAGGTTATTACTCTGTCCAAAAAAAATTCGAGAGTGAAAATATCACCTTCGCGCGTGTCTTAAATCCCTTCCCCATGTCAGAGCTTGGTGGGAAGGTTACTAGTAGAGGTACACCATGGATGAATCTACGTCATTCAGGAGTGAACCCACTTGGGAAGCCTTTGTAGATGCCCTCAAGGAGGAGTTCTACCTTGTTAGAAACTATGATGACCAATACATGAGGTGGTCGACTCTGCGTTAGAAAAGAAACCAGACAGTGTCAGAGTACACTAACATATTTCATACCTTGCGCTCAAAGCTGGGTATCAAAAACTATGTGTGGCACTTGGTTTTGAAGTATAACAGTGGTCTGCACAGGTACATTCAAACATAGATGGATTTCTTGGACATCTCCTCACTGGGAGTTTCTTATCGATATGCAGTCAAAATTGATCAGGAATTCAAGTAATGGAGTAAGAAGGAGTTTGGGGTTGCAAATATGCCACAACAAAAGCATGGTAAAGGAAACCCTAACTCACAAAATGAAGGACAAAGAAATGAGAGTGAATCCCGAGAAAATCAGTCCAAGCAACTGACTAATAGGGGTGATGGGAAGTCTAAGAAAGACACCCGAAAGTGGTGTGACTTTCACAAAATCCCTTGGCACAACACAAATGAATGTCGCTCAAAACAACATTGGTGGTCGAGCTCAAAGAAAAAGAATCATAACCTAACTCAGTCTCTGATTTAGAGCACAATAAAGGGAAATGGATCATTGCCGCAGAACCTACTGCTACCATCGCGACCACAACAATACAACTAGAAGAACTAGAGGAGCATGAGGAGGGGGAACGCCTCATCCACTCACAATTGTGGGTAAAGGGGGCCCCACTGCATTTCATTGTTGACAACGAGAGTTAGAAGAACCTGCTCTTAGCTGAGGTTGTCAAGAGATTGAAGCTGCCAACAATGCCACAGCCCCAACCATACAACATCAAATGGTTGATCCGGGGATGAGACATCTGCATCAACCAACAATGCCTCTTGTCCTACGGAATCAAGCCCTTCAAGGATGAGGTGTTGTGTGACATTTCCCTACTTGAAGTTTGTGATGTTCTTTTAGGACAACCATATATGTGGAAATATCACGCTATGTATGAGTCTCGGTCCAACGGTGTCATTGTTATTATGGGAGGTCATATCTACAAGGTACCAGAGGTAGCTCTGACTACTTCCACTTCATTGATCTTGGAAACAAAGTGCCACAAAGTAATCTCTCAGACCATAAATGTTTCCCTCTTCATGATCTAGTCAAAAGGTGAACAAAATGTCACTACAACCGCTACGGTCTTGGCCCAAGACCTTTCTATCCAGTAGAAGCAAGTCAACAAGATTGTAGAGGAGCATGAAGATATTTTTGCTTCACCTACGGGGGTGGCTTTTCCCTACCATGTATTGCATTACATTTACTTGGTGCCCAATGATGCCTTACCCAATTGTCCAACCTATAGATGCTCCCTTCTAGAGAATGAGAGCCTTCCATATGTTCAACATAGCTCTATTGGCCACGACCCTTTTCAAGTGTTCTTGGGGTTCCAATGTCCATTAGCCCCCATTGATATAGCTCTTCTTGATGCATATTCACTGGTAGAGTCCTCCCACACTTAGACCAAGGAAGATCATGCAACCATATTTGTTGAATGGATCCGACACCTCCACCAACATGTTCATGACATCCTTCCACAAGCCAAGTACAAGTAGGAAAACTACTTCAACAAGGCAAGCGACTCACCAATGTTCATATTCAACAAAAGTTTCCCCATATCTTGAGGGAACTTGATGCAATGGGGATCATTGCTTCCTAATGGGGGAGGACTGGTCCAGGTGCATCTCGGTGACCATCCACCTTCTCCACTAAATCAATGTTTCTGATCTTGTGGTTTTGATAAACCATGATATTCATCCTTTTGATGGGGAATGCAATGTAATTCCATATCCATTTGTAATGTAATGTAATGCCTACAATGTTAATGCACCATATCCCATTAGAACTCTGTAGTTAAGCATGTTTGGGATAGAGTATTACTAGGATGGGTGATCTCCCAAAAAGTCCTAGTGTTTTACATGCCTATGGCATTTTGTAAACTTAGACCAATTTATCCCACATGCATCATGAAATTTATTCTCCTCTCACTCTCTCATATATAATTGAGGTGAAGGAGGTCCTTTGAGCAAGAAATGGAGTGTGATGTAAGGCTTATTTGCGAATGAGTGTAGCCAACATCTCTTCCTCTTCAGATATAAGCTACCACCATTCTAGTCAGTTTTTGTTCTACAATGTTTTTCTATTTTATTCATTAATAGAAGTTGGGTTTCATTGTATTTATGTGTTCTCTGCTATATTTTCATTTTTATTTCATTTCGTTCTCAGCATAATCTAGATCAAGAAAACCCACATTCAATGAAGGACTATGCCTTTTGTTTTCTTATGAGATTACAACATTGAATACAAAGCCTTCCAAGCTTACTGTGAATCTATGTGACACTATGGTCTTCTATAGTCCTCTACAATATGCTTCTAACTCTCTACTGTATTAGCATCTACTCCAAAATCCTACTCATATTATTGAATAGCCAACCCAGAGAAAAAGTGAGCCCTCTTCCCTCCTTCTACCAAGTTTTTTATAGCTTGAATTAGGGCTAGGTTTTTGAATCCTCTTGGAACCTCTATGATGTTTCTAGAAGTCTATAGTGGATCATACATGTTACTAACCCTTCATATTTGAATTATGATGAGTTCACATGGTTTCCACTTGGACATGTGGGGAATATTTTAACTGTTACCATGTCAGGGCCTAAACTTTCTCATATGAACTCCATTTTAGTTGATGATAGCTCATTGGAAAGATATCAACAAGAAGAACAATTATTGTCAAGACTTAGGCAACCTTATGGAAACCCTAAGTTGACATAAGGCCAAAAAATACTATTTAAGGACTCACAAATGCATCGAAAATTAAGGTTACAAAATTTGACAAAATCAAGACCATCTACATAAGATCTACATGAAGCAAAACATGGGCACAAATCAATGCTTGATTAATTGAATGAGGCTATGAGTTTTGTTCTCACTTTTCTCACTTTCATCAATTTCATTCTTGCATTTTAATTATGCATACATTGTTGAAATTAAACTAGACACCTTCCTCTTGTATTATGATACATTAAATAAGTAATCAAGACCTACTAAGTTAGGGTCTATCATTAGTACTCAAGCTTTATTTATTGTCTTGTGCTTATAAGGGATTGCATGTGCAAATAATTTAATGGAGGAATAAGCTTTAGAAGAGGAGGTTCCAAGAAAACTAATGACACATAGAGGGATGAACCAATCACTAAATAGGCACATACTAAAGAAAGATGTAACAAAGAAAGCGATTAAGGTTGCTTTGGACATGAAGTAAATGTGAATATGATGCAACACTCAACCAAGAGAAAACAAATGAAGATCAAAGTAGAAAAGACGAGAGTCTTTGGATGGAAAGAGAAAATAGATAACCAGTAATGGGAGAACATGTCATTGCATATGATATCTATGATGCCTCCCATGTGGAGAATATTTTAATTTCTTAATTTAATAAATTACTTAGTCTCACATGTACATTGAACAATTTTAGAATACAACAAATTGTAATGAGGTCAGGGAGATTCCAAGTAGTTCAAGTAGTTCAAGGGTTACTGAGGGTATAAGAAGAGTCATAGAAGTTGGAAGGCCAAGAGTCATGAATGAACTTGTAAAAGAGACAATTTCCATCATGCCAGATTCTCTTCTTGTCATTGTAAGGTATCTTCATATATTAGTGAGAGACCACTAGTAGCTATTGTGTTAATACTCTTGCAAATGATGATTGGTTGTAGACCAATCTCTCCTTCTTCTTTCTTTTTTTATGCTTGTAGGTATAGGCATTTCAACTTGTGGACTATTCTCTTGCTTGTAATGCATGTTGTCACTTATAATTTGATTGCTAACACTTGTAATGCATGGAATATTCTCTTCTTCTTAGAGATTCCTTGTTTTGCATAAGCTTTATTCAGTGGACTATTGCTCCTAACAATTATGTTTAATATCATTTCATCTGAAACATGTTATTTTATCGTTTAGTTAAGATTTATCTAGTTGCATATTGCATCTTGCACTTGCTACATTTGGTATCCACATCCATTCCACATTCATTCATATTTTTCATTTTCTTTCATTAACTTAGATTAGGATTTTTTTTAAAGAACATCATACTTATATTATGACGTCCAAGCCATAATTGGAGGGATTTCCATTTCAATGGAGAAAGGTATAATTAGGCCCTTTCGTTGGGTAAGATTATGAAGTTAATGAGGGTCATTTGCACGTGTCAACATTTTGGCACTAGAAGGAGATATTTTTCCCTTTTATGGTTGATAACTTACATGACATGAGTGGATATTTTCCGTAGAGGAAAAACTACAAATATTACCCCATCCATCTTGGGAATGAAGCAGACTTGCATGACGAAGTACTTGAAACAAGTTTGGAACCAAATTTTGAAGACAATTAAGATCGTGTTGAAAGTGAAGTACCATTTTGTTTTGTAAATTCACAAACTAAAATTCTATTAATTCCTCAAAATATCATACATACAAAAATTCCTTGTCGCTGGCCTACCACTAGGGAAACCAGAACAACAACAAAGGAGAAAATTATTAGTCCATAAATATTGTTTATAACTTGTCCAAGAATTCTTAAAATATAGATATCTAATATAGACTATGTAGTGGCTACAAAGCCATTCCTTCTGCTCGTCTCTTCGACTATTTGACATTAAAAAATTAAACAAAAAATACATATAGCTCAAGGAGTTGGAATCTTCATCGACATGCATGAATCATTATCCTCCTTGGGAGAGGACCTAGACCTCTGAGTTCGTTGCCATTTCCCTTTCCATACTAACTTTTTCTTCGATGTCATTGAGCTATCTTTGAAAACGAAGAGGCATTTTTCTCCAGTAATTAAGAGCAGCATTATAGGCCTCCTGCTACCCCCTGGTGACCGACCACTCTTTGTCAATTTGATGAGAGGAGGATGCACCCTGGGTGCCAGAGCCTCACCTATATCCCTATGTATAACCATGATGAGGATCCATGACTACACGGATGATCACTCTAAGAGTCGGGTGATATAGTTGGGCTAGAGGAAGAAGTGGCCACAAGCCTCCACTAAGACTTCCTTGAGAGTTGGAGAGATTCACCATGGAGAATGGTGATGAAACCTATGAGTACTGGAGAAGAATTGAGCCTCGTCTTAGCTGAGAGTCCTTTCACTACTGGGTTTCTATGTCCATGCTTAAGAATGCGGGTAGAAAGAGTTAGTCAAGGCTCGGCCTAAGTATGTCGAGTTATGAACACTTACTCCTTCATCTAAGTGGCTAGGGTGAATCGACCCCTCAATTAGAAAGTTGTCAGACTCTTCATGGGAGATCGAATTGTTGGATTACTGAGAGGGGGGGTGAATCATTAATAGAACAATTTAATCCTTTTAACCACAAAATGCAAGTGTTATATCAATGTAGCATTATTATCCAATAGTTTCAGAGTAAATAAACAATTAACAAATGAACAATCATACACATACACAGTACACCAATGTTTTTACGTGGAAACCCAAAGCGGGAGAAAACCACATAATTGTTTTCCTTATATGTATTTAAGAATGACATTCATTGGAAGCACCAACTTCCTTTGTTTTTTAGCTGCAACTGGAAGGAGGCTCCAACCCCTTATTTTCTCAGGCTACAACCTGAGGGAAGCTCCAACTCCCCGATTCTCTGGCTACAACCAGAAGAAGGCTACAACCCCCTATGTTCTTCGGCTACAACTGGAAGGTGCCTACAACCAACTGTCCTTGCCCCGTCCAACCGCCCTGAAATATAAGTAGAATGATGGAACCACTGTCACACTATCACTGTGAGATATACTGTTGTAAACTTATACCAATCAACCTGTAATCAACCTGTACCATAAACAACATGTGCGATAAACAAGTGCATCAAATATGCACCAACATGTACCATCAACGAGTACATCAACCATGCACCGAATATGTACCAATCATGCATCAAATACACATAAACTATGACTCGTCAAGATGTACCAACACCATCAACTATACACCTCATGTATGTGCCAACTCATCAACTACTTGTCTCAACCATGTACCCAACATGTACCTAAACCAAAATCCCTCATCAATTTCATCATCCAAATCTGATTTGTAACTCTATAATATACCTGCAAACCTTCCTTAACTTCAACAACAATAGACTATCATTTTCATCAAACTTTACATTAGCCTCACATGACTAATTTTGGATTAGACAACAACCCTAACTTGAAATAATCATAACTATGTACCTGTAATGAATAAAGATCTAAAAATAGTACACAATGTTCTTCAGTGTCTTTTATGCAATTCCTCCAGGTTTCACTACTTGGAGCCTCTAAGAAAATGAGTTATAGCAAAAATGGCATACCTTGTTGAATTATGGCTTATTATAAAGAGCGAACTTGTAGAGCGTGCCCCGTATGGAATATTTGTTGTATGGATTTGAAACTGATACAAAGAATACTATAGACTGTACTCTAACCATTACATTTGGTCTTACTGAATTTGTATCTATTATGAATAAGTTATGACATTTTTACCCGAAACACCTTTTTTAGACTAGTTTCAGGACTATCCACAAACCCTATTTTCCACAGAGTGTAACTCCAAACATGCAACGACCCACAAGCTAATTTTTTTATCAAAGATACTTGGATATGTTTTCTCAACGACCTCTATATTTCGCGGTCTGAATCATTCTATAAAAGTAGTTATTGCGAAAATGGTGAGATGACCTGTAAATAACATACCTTATAAAGCATCATCACAAGAATTTATCCTCCCTTGAATTTCAGCCTTCTTTACATCACCTTCCCTCTGAAATTCACCTTAGATATCCTTTGGTTACCTCAGTCACTTATATATATTCAATATTCTCAAGTGTAATTAAAATGAGTGACCCTTGCCTCTTATTTATACTTTTATGTAGCTTCCTCAAGGGGTTACCTTCTAACCATCTTAAACCACTTTCCTTATTTTAGGGCTAACCCACTTCTAACCACTTGTCCACTTAGTAATTTCTCCATTAACTTTATTATTTAAATAATTTCTTTTGTATCCACTTTGACTTATAGTACACTCATCACTTCAATTTATTATTTAAATAATTTCTTCTTTACAATCACTTTGACTACTTTGACCTTTTGGGGCTTCTAGATGACTCATGAGGGTTCTCCAACTTCACATGGCTATAACTCTCTAATAGTGAGGAATTATTTGATGTTCCACATACCACCGGAAATGAAATGACATGTACTATCCATCTATAATATTATTATTTAAATAATTTCTTATTTGCAACCACTTTGACTACTTTGACCTTTTGGGGCTTCTAGATGACTCACGTGGGTTCTCCAACTTCACATGGCCATAACTCTCTAACCGTGAGGATTTATGCGATGTTCCACATACCATCGGAAATGGCATGACATGTACTATCCATATAGAATATTCTTACCTTCAAATAAATTAAAACTCATACCATTATACATCAAACAAACTTGGGTCCATTACCCAAACCTTTCTGCTACCAGAATTCACTACTAGACTTTCTTCAAGGGCTGACATCAATGAAAACCAACCCAAATAATCAACACCAATGGGCCTGCATACTATGTTTCTTGGGATCTTTGTGGCGTGTTAAGTCTAGGCTGGAAATGCCAGCGTGAGTTACTTCCTCTATCACTGGGTCCCTCCTAGAATTTGGAGCCGAGTTATTGTCAATTAATTGATCCTCGCGACCTGTTTTAAGCTTGGGTTTTTCGACGTGAGGTCCCTCCTCTGGGTCAGGCCCTCGCCTCATACTGGGTACCAATTCATTGGCATTAATATCATTCCCTGGAGTAGATCTACTTGCGGTGTACGTCCCTTCCACCCCTTACGAGAGAAAGCGAAGTACCATAGTTGAGCCTCATTTTAAAACAAAATTACAATCTAAAATACAAACTAGGATGAGAGTGCCGACCCAACTTAAGATTTTCAATCTTTCCAAATTTGTAGTTATACTTGTCAGATCGATGCATTATCCATTGCGCATGAACTTAATCAATGAACTCAAGATCATAGAATTCCTACCAAAATAGAGTAAGAGTCCTACATAGGAAACCTCATATATTTGATCTCCCGAGCTATCCAGGCTATTCCTGAACCTTTATAGATCAAAATTTTCCTTCTCCTCTTGCAGAAGATTTTGAGGAATCTTCCTCTGATTCCAAATTCTCTTCCACATGGTGTTCAATAAATAATTTCCTTAGAGGCAATATGTCCAGAATTCAACCTACTTGGTTGGCTCCAGATGCATTAAATTTGTTGGGTTCAACACAATCTTCCTAAGAATGTAGACATATTATTTTTGAAGTTTGATATGAACAAATTGGGTCTCCAAAGGATCATGTTAAGAAGTTCATGCAAGCCACTAGATTACTTAATGTTAGACATGAATATGTAGTCTACCACTTATTTCCTTACACTTCAAAAGCCAACACATCCACTTGGAATTTTAATTTGGCCATCCTGTTTTATTATGGAGATTACAATACAAATACAAACCTTTCTAAGATTACTATGAAGCTATGAGACACTATGATATTCTACCATACTCTATAATGTGTTTTTGATTCTATGCTCTATTAACACCTCCTCCACACTCTTGCTCATACTAGAGTCAACTGACCCAGTTAAAAAATGAACCCTCTTCCCTCTTTTTGCTAGGTTTTTGATAGGTCGAATTAGGGTTATGGTTAGGTTTAGGGTTTTGAAAACCTCTTGAAACCTCCATGATGTTTATAGAAGATTCCAGTGGGTTAATACATGTTACTAACTCCCCATATTTGAATTATGATGAGCCGGCATGGTTGCCACTTAGACATGTGGGGAATATTATGTCTATTACCTTGTCGAGGTCTGAAATTTCTCATATGAACTCTATTTTAGGCACACAATAACTCTTTGAAAATATCTTGATGAGAAGAAAAATTCCCATCAAGTCTTAGTTGAGCCTATGACAACCTTAAGTCGTCTCAAGGCATTTTTTATTTATTTAAGGCCTAAAAAATGTATGAGAAATTTCATAACATTTTAAAAAATCAAGACCATCTAAGAAAAGCTCAAATCCTAATATCCCAATCTCAAGCATAAATAAATTCATATGGTACTTATGTAGATCCATTTTGGATCATCATACTTGGCACCTCTTCACATTGTTCTTGAGTTGAGTGGAGTGGGAGCGATCTTCATCCCTAGTCCCAAGGAAAATTTTAGATCTCCCCCACCTACCTTAGAAACACCATTAAGAGATGCCAAGGCGGTCTTGATGTTATAAGTCCCAATGAGTATTCAATGACCACTTAGGACTTTACATTTACATTTATTTTTATTTTTATGATACCTAGTTTCATATATAAGACTAATATCTAAAGGTTATGTAAAATAAAAAATATAAAAAATTACATTTAATTTTATTTTTATGATACCTAGTTTCATATATAAGACTAATATCTAAAGGTTATGTAAAATTAAAAAGTATAAAAAATTAAAAAGTATAGAAAATAGATCCGGGCATTGATAGGTATTGAAAAACCTTTAAACACTTTGCAATATAGTACATTTTTAGATACTCAATTTCTTACTTATAAATTATTTCGTACTTTTAATATAACTTTGTTAAAAAAAAAAAAAAAAAAACATTAAACAACTTGTTAAAAATCACCTTAATGCCATTTTTACATGGGTTGGGACAAACTAAAGTTCACTTTGAATAAAGTGATATTTATATCATTATTAATCTCTTAAAAATGATATGGGTTAAGGATAAATTGTAGTGCAATAAAGAGTTAGAGGATAACAAAAAAATACAATACTATAAGAAGGTAATTAACCTTAATCTAAAATATTGAAAGTATCTCTATATTTTAATTAGTGTAAATAGAAAATCAACAACACTAAAACAAAAATAAACTCTCACGAACTTTATAGTGAAGCTAGGCATTGGACAATTCCTAAAACATGGGTCAAAATACTTTGTCATCTTTGTGGCACTGAGAGGGTTGAAGATGAACAATTATTTATCTCATAATGTCCTACATACACTCACATTAAATCACAAATCAAAATATTTGTTACAATATCATCATCTTTATTATTTTAATTGTTAATA
>ML782332.1:354061-402697 GCA_009831015.1 Picea engelmannii | reverse complement strand
TTGTATTTTTAAAGAAAAACCTATAGATGTTGTTGGTAGCTTTGAAACAAAACTATAATGAATATTTTGAAATTTCAATAGAAACACATTATAAATACATTTACGTTTAAAAACTAAATTAAAAATTATTTGAAAATAAGTTTACTTTTAAAAAAGAAATTAACAATTATATGAAAATGTTTTGATGTTTTTTTTTTAAGTTGTTGTTATTAATAATTTTAAAATGTTTTGATGTTTATTTTTTTTAATTGTTGTTATTGATTCATGATGTTTATTTTTCTTAATTATTGTTATTAATTTATGTTTATATATATATATATATATATATATATATATATATAGTAGGTTTAATGGTTGAGAATATGTGTTTCCTTTTAAAAAGTTATATGTTTAAATTTAGAGGGGCAAGGTATATATATCTCTGTAAACTTTATCAATGAAGAAAAAGATCTCATACACCAATTTAATGTGTGGCTTAATTACAATTTTAAGAATAAATTATTATTATTATATATATACTTATATTTAATGATTTATTTGTATTTTTAAAGAAAAAACCCATAAATCTTGTTAATAGTTAGTAACCTTAAAACAAAACTATAATGAATATTTTGAAATTTCAATAGATATACATTCACATTTATAAAATAAATTAACAAATTAAAGTTTGTATCTTTGTTTGGCATTTCCATAGAAATACATTCACGTTTAAAAAATAAATTAACAAATTAAACTTTGCATCTTTGTTGGGCATTAATAATATTAAAGCCAACATTGTTTTTCAAAATTTTACAAAGTCTATTATTATTATTCCTGAAATGTTTTAATTTTTTATAACATACCATAACCAATAAATCCCTTTAATATGGAGATTATACACAATTATATATGGAGATTATACATAATTATATAGTAAAATTAAAAAATCTAAGTGGTGGGTTAGTTGTTACTGTTTTAGAGGGTTAGATAGTTAGTCATATAATTAGTTGGTTGATGAGTTAGTGGTTAGTGGGTTTGTGGATTAGTGATTAACATGTTAATAGGTTAAGTGGTTAGTGAGTTAGTTGGTTGGTTGACCATCAATTATTGTGTTAGTGGATTAGTTTGTGATGCAGGAGCATCGCGAGAAAAACACAAGCGTGAAGGACAACTGGGCACACTAGCGTATATTTTGAAATGTTTTGTAATAATGTAATATCTCACAATTTTTTTTGAGTTATAAACATCTTTAATGATCGGAGGTTGAACCATCGCATAAGATCGATGGGGAATGTATTTGTTTTATGAATTGGATCGCAGTACAGATCTGGAGCTTGCGCTCTTATTTGTTTGACTCAATATTTATTGTAATAGATGTTGAGTAGTTGATTGTATTTAATTCCGGTAGGATAGCATAGAGTAGTTGGAGGGAAGAACTAAAGAGAATCCCTTCGTATAAAGCTTTGTATTGTTGCCGAGAAGAGGTTGTTGAATCTAATGGGTAGATTGCCATTGTAAGCTAAGAGTTGGGAGATACAGAGATATATTGTATGAATGTATGTAAGTTTAAGGCGGATGAATATAACAGAGGAATATATTGGCCCAAATGTGTGTTGTTGTGTATCTATCTGAATGAGTGAATGGTAGACTTTCTGTTATTTTTCAAGTCTCTGTTATTTCTTTTTCTTGAATCCATGACTACATTTGCATTGCTGAATGTATGAGTCATTGTGAAAAGTGAATAATTTTCAATTGGTTATCTTCATTGAGTGAGTGTAAGGCATGCATAGTGTCCGCAAGGAGTGCGTGACTGAGTCTTTTTCGACTCGAAATCTCAGGAGATACAATGAAACTTATGTGTGCAAGGAGTGCATCGACGTCCGCAAGGAGTGCGTGACAGAGTTTTTAGACTCAGAAGCTTAGAAGGAATAGTGTGATTTCAATCATGAGAGACATAAGCGGTTGGAGAACAGTCGCAAGGAGTGTGAAGGCATTCACAAGGAGAAGTTAAGTTGTGGATGAAAATTTGTTGCAAGGTGTGCACAGATCGAGATTCAGACTAAGTATCAAAGAAAGTGTTCAAAGGAACCCGATGAAGTTAAAGCTCAGAAGGGAGAGCAATGGAAATCTTCAAGGGAAGAAGTCCACGAAGTCTTCACTGAAATTCAGTGGACGAGATTCGTTCTCGGAGGGAGGTGAATGAATTCCTGACCGTCAGATCTGGGAAAGCTACGCGGAGGATAGTTGTGAAGTGTTTCAACACTTCAAAGTTCAGAAAGTTTGAGGGCCTGACAAAAGTGAAGTTGCGAAGTCCAAAGTCGCAAATGGATATCATTCGTTGATTGTGAAAAGGGAACATGGCAACGAATTAAGGAGTTAGGAAATCATAAGTTCAAAGGTCTGTGGAAAAAAGGCCTAGAGTTTTGTGAGGTTGCGAAGTCCAAACCATAGTGGGGCCGACGAATCTGAAGAGACGCGTGGCAGGAGTTCAGAAACTCGGAGAAGAATGATTTAGGAAAAGCCGAGGGAAGGATTTGGGATATCCCTGAAGTCCGAACCGCAAAGAGATATACCCATGGTCATAGACGTGGTCACTTGCGGAAGAGACCTGTTAGTGTGGGTAGAGTAGTTTCGGGTGCTTGAAGGGACCCAAGGAGTCGCTTCAACTCAGTATTTTAAATGATCCAAGACCGGGAGGTCGAGCAACCCTTTGGAGGGAAGGGGGGTTTGCGCCAGAAGTGGTATCAGAGCAGAGTGCATAATTGACTTCTATAGGGAGAAAGGTAAACTGATATCGATGAGGGGTATCATAAGTGTCAACACAATGCTACCTAGAAGACATGCAGAGCCACCCATAGCCAATAGAGCTATGGAAAGGGAGATGAGAGAATTATGTGCAAGGCTAGATGCCATGGAGACATCACAAAGGAGAGCGCCTCATGCTGGAGATATCAATGAGGCGGAAAATGAAGAAGTAGAAGTCGAAGAAGCTGTAGCTGAGGATGCTGCGGAAGAATGCTTGCTGAAAGCGGTTGTTAAATTGGGAGTGGGAGCGAAGATTGACGTCCCTTTGTATGAAGGAAATTTAGACACAGAAGATTTGCTTGATTGGATACGATCAATGGAAAAGTATTTTGACTATGAGGATGTCTAAGAGGAGAAAAAAGTAAGACATGCTGTCACTAGGTTAAAAGGACATGAAAAACTATGGTGGGATGAACTGCAGGCCGACAGGAGGAGAAAAGGAAAAAAAAAGATCAAGAGTTGGGATTGAATGGTAGCCAAGCTAAAGGCAAAATTCATGCCCAAGGATTACCAGATAAATCTGTTCAGGAGGATGCAGAACCTGAGACAGAGAGGATTGACTATGAAGGAGTACATAGAGGAGTTCTACAAATTTAACATTAGAGCTGGACAGAGAGAGAGAGATGAAGATAAAGTTGCCAGAGACATAAATGGCCTAAGATATGATATCCAGGATGAAATCAACATGGTGACAGTCAATATAGTGGAGGGTGCATATCAAATGGCGATGAAAGTAGAAGAGAAGTTGACCAGGAAGTAGAGTCAACAAAACAAAGGTCTAAGTTTGAACAGAGGAAAGGGAGTTTCCCAGGATAAAGCACATAAGCCCAAAGATGAGGCAGAGAAACCACATAGGCACTCTGAGAGAGGAGGAAGGCAGAGTGGTGGTAGAATTTCTTTTCCGAGAGGAAGAGGAAGAGGTAGAGGAGGAGAAGTGAGATGTTATGCTTGTGGAAAAACATGACACATGTCTTGGGATTGTCCCGAAATGAAGAAAGGAGGTGAAGCTCAAATTTCATAAGCGCAAAAGAGAGATGTTGAAGCAAAAGGTGCAGAGGATGGGAAATCCTTGATAATGAAGAAGGTTCTTTTGAAGCTAGAGCCAACGACTGAAAATCCATCACAAAGGAACAATTTTTTCAGGACAACTTGCAAAACGAAGGACAAGGTTTGCAAGGTGATAATTGATAGTGGGAGCACTAACAACTTAGTATCCACAGAGATGGTGGAGAATTTAAAGCCTGAGATGACTGCACATCTAAGGTCATATAAGGTCTCATGGTTGCAGAAAGATCATCAAGTAACAGTCACTCAACAATGCCTGGCTGAATTTAAAATAGGAGGATATAGAGATGAAATTCTATGTGATGTGATTCCCTTAGATGTATGCCATGTTTTGCTGGGAAGAGAATGGCAGTATGAAAGGAATGTTATTCATGATGGGAGGAGGAATACATACACCTTAGAGAAGAATGGTAGGACACACATGTTTCTGCCAATTCAGGAAAAGAAGGTGAAGGATGAATCCAACGTGAGTATACTTCTCATGAGTGGGAAGGAACTCCTTAATGAAGTAAAGAAGGAACATGAGATACAGTTTGTTGTAGTGAGGAAGACGAGGCTTATCCTTACCATTAATTCAATGTAATATTTTCCTGAGGAAGTTCAGGAACTATTAGATAGTTTTGCTAACATTGTAGTGGATGAGTATCCAAACTCAATACCACCTATCAGAAGCATCAATCATCACATTGTCTTGATACCAGGGAGAAGCCCGCTGAATAAAGTAGCATATAGGTTTACACCTCAAGAGAATGAGGAGGTGAAGAGACATGTTCAATATATGTTATACAAGGGATTGTCAGATAAATCTTGAGTCCATGTGCAGTACCAACTGTATCAAGTCCAAATAAGGATGGGGGATGGAGAATGTGTACGAACTCAAGGGCTATAAACAAGATCACCATCAGATACAGATTTCCATTACCAAGGATGGATTGTCTCGGTGGAGCTAACTATTTTTCAAAAATAGATTTGAAAAGTGGATATCACCAGATAAGGATGAGGGAAGGTGATGAGTGGAAAACAACATTCAATACAAACAAGGGGTTGTATGAATGGCTTGTTATGTCGCTTGGCTTAAAAAATTCCCCAAGTACTTTTATGAGACTGATGAATGAGGTGTTTAAAGATTTCATTGGTAAGTTCATGATTGTATATCTGGGTGATATACTGGTATTTAGCAAGACTAAGGAGGAGCACTTGAGACATTTTACATTGGTGATGAGGAGGTTGTAGCGAGAGAAGTTGTTAATTAATATGAAAAAGTCCTCTTTCATGAAAACATAACTCATTTACTTGGGTTTTTTCATTTCTTCAAATGAATTGAAGATGGATCCCGAAAAGGTGAAAGCAATTAGAGAATGGTCGTCACCAAAGAATATCATTGAGGTAAGAAGCTTCCATGGATTAGCAAGTTTCTGTTGGAATTTCATAAAAATTTTTAGTGGGATTAGTGCTCAAATGATGGATACAGTGAAGAAAAGACACATGTCTTTCAAATGGACAAAAGAGGTTGAGAGGAGCTTCAACTTATTGAAAGAGAAAATAACGGAACAACTGATTTTGGTGTTATCAGATTTTAGAAAGACATTTCAGGTGAGATGTGATGCGAGTGGAGTTGCAATTGGAGCGGTCTTAAGCCAGGATAACAAACATGTTGCATATTTCAGCAAGAATATGAATGAAGATAAAAATAAGTACTCCACATACGATAAGGAGTTCTATTCCATAATTCAAGCTTTGAAGAAATGGATGCACTATCTCATATCGAAGGAGTTTGTTTTGTATAGCGATAACCAGGCTTTGCAATTCATAACCAAACATGAGAAATTAAACCAGAAACATGCCAAGTGGATAAAGTTTATGCAAAATTTCACTTTTGTTATTAAACATATTTCTGGAAATGCTAACAGGGTTGTTGATGCATTGAGCAGGAGAATTTTGATTTTGCAGGAATTTCAGGTCAAGACCTTGGGATTTAATTATCTTAAAGAAATGTAACACGATGATCTAGATTTTGGAGAAGCATATAAAGCATGTGTGAATCCTGTACTCAGAGACAGAAGCCAGTGGGCCAAATATCTGATTTAGGATGGGTTTTTGTTCAAAGGATTCTAGTTGTGCATACCAAGATGCTCGATGAGGGAGAATTTGCTGAAGGAAAAGCATAGTGGAGGTCTAGCCGGACATTTCAGCCATGAAAATTTTTTTTCCCAGTTAACTGGTTCATACTATTGGCCAAGTATGAGAGCAGAGGTGAAGAGGTTTGTAAACAATTGTAAGATTTGTCAGTATGCCAAGGGGAAGAAATAAAACATTGGGTTGTATTAACCATTGCTTATTCTAGAGAGGCCTTGGGATGCAGTGAGCATGGATTTTGTGTTGGGATTGCCAAGGACACAAAGAGGAAGTGATTCCATATTTTTGGTGGTGGACAGATTTTCGAAGATGGTACACTTTATCCCATGCCATAAGACCAGTGATGCAATGCATGTTGCGATTTTTTTTTTTCAAAGAGGTTGTGAGACTCCATGGATTTCCCAGGAGTATAGTTTTAGACAGGGATACCAAATTTGTTGGTCATTTATGGAGGACCTTGTGGAAAAATTTGGGGACCGAGCTATCTTTTAGTTCTTCATATCACCCACAGACAGATGGACAAACTGAAGTGGGGGATTTGATGAGGAGTTTGGTCATTGAACACCATAGTCAGTGGCATCAGATTCTAGCACAAGCCGAGTTTTCATATAATGACTCAGTGAATAGGAGCACTAGGAAAATCCCATTTCAAATCGTGTATGGAATGAGTCTAAGAGGATTGTCGGAGTTAAGAGACCTAAATCAAAGTGGATTTAGGAACGCGGGAATCGAAGACTTCACTGCAGAGATGTAAGAACTTCACAATCAGATCAAGGAACAATTGAAGATGAGTAGCAGTGAATACAAGCGCATAGCTGATCAACATAGAAGGAAACTTGAATTTGAGGTTGGATATCAAGTCCTAGCACATATAAAGAAGGAAATATTTCTGAGGGGAACATACAATAAACTAAAGTTGAAAAAGATAGGGACGTGTAAAATCCTGAGGAGGTTTGGCGAGAATACTTATGAATTGGAGCTTCCAGAAGATGTGGGTATATCACCCATATTCAACATTGAAAACATGTATCCTTATAGGGAGGATGGATCCGAAAGACATGAAGATCAAAGGAGGATTCAGTGGGAGAAACAGATGCCTATAGCAGAAAATCCGCAGATGGAAAAGATCATAGATCAATGAGTTGGTAAGAAGACTAGAAGGAAGACATATTTTGAATATTTGGTAAAGTGGAAAGGATGACTAGTAGAAGACGCCAGTTGGGTTGGTGAAGTAGAGGTCCAGAAG
This sequence comes from Picea engelmannii, assembly GCA_009831015.1. Lineage (NCBI taxonomy): Eukaryota > Viridiplantae > Streptophyta > Pinopsida > Pinales > Pinaceae > Picea > Picea engelmannii. The sequence goes on along the minus strand of ML782332.1, from coordinate 395,466 downwards.
AATGGAAGATCAGTGTAGGAGCTCATGGACATGAGTCCATGAATTTTTCAGCCAAGGGAGTATGATGCAAGAGCATCTCCAACAAATCACAAGTGTGAAGGACAGCTGGGCACACTAGCGCATATTTTGAAATGTTTTGATTTTCAAAGATCTGTGTATTAATGTAATATCTAACAATTTTTTTTTGATTTATGAACATATTTAATGAACGGAGGTTGAACCATCACGTACGATCAAAGGGGAATGTATTTGTTTTATGAATCGAATCACAGTACATATATGGAGCTTGCGCTCTTATCTGTCTGACTTGATATTTATTGTAATAGATGTTGAGTAATTGATAGCATTTAATTCTGATAGGATAGCATAGAGTAGTTGGAGGGAAGAACTCAAGAGAGTCCCTTTGTATAAATCTTTGTATTGTTTCTTAGAAGAGGTTGATGAATCTAATGGGGAGATTGCCATTGTAAGCTAAGATCTGGGAGATACAAAGATATATTGTATGAATGTATGTAATTTTCAGGCGGATGAATATAACGAAGGAATATATTGTCTCAAATGTGTGTTGTTGTGTGTCTATTTGAATGAGTGAATGGTAGACTTTCTATTATTTTTCAATTCTCTGTTATTTCTTGTTCTTGAATCCATGACTACATTTGCATTGTTGAATGTATGAGTCACTGTGAAAAGTGAATAATTTTCAATTGGTTCTCTTCATTGAGTGAGTGCAAGGCGTGCATAGTGTCCAAAAGGAGTGCCTGACTGAGTCTGTTTCGACTAGAAATCTCAAGAGAGATAACAAAAATTATGTGTGCAAGGAGTGCATTGACATCCACAAGGAGTGCATGACAGAGTTTTCAGACTCAGAAGATTAGAAGGAATAGTGTGATTTCAATCACGAGAGACAAAAGCGGTTGGAGAATAGTCACAAGGAGTGTGAAGCCATCCACAAGGAGAAGTTAAGTTGTGGATGAAAATCTGTTGCAAGGTGTGCACAGATCAAGATTCAGACTAAGTATCGAAGAAAGTGTTCAGAGGAACCCAAGGAAGTTATAGCTTAGGAGGGAGAGTGACATAAATATTCAAGGGAAGAAGTCCCTGAAGTCTTCACTAAAAGTTGCTAGATGATATTCGTTCTCGAAGGGAAGCGAATGAATTCCAGACTGTCAAATATGGTAAAAATACGCAGAGGATAGTCGTGAAGTTTTTCAACACTTCAGAGTTTGAAAAGTTCAAAGGCCTAACAAAAGTGAAGTCATGAAGTCCGAAGTCGTGAATGGATATCAGTTGTTGATCATGAGAAGGGCATGTGGCAATGGATTAAGGAGTCTGAGAATCGAAAGTTTCGAGGTCTGTGGACGAAAGGCCTAGAGTTTCGCGAGGTTGCGAAGTTCGAACCATATTGGGGCCGACGACTCTGAAGAGACGTGTGGCGGGAGTTTGGAAACTCAGAGAAGAACGCTTCGGGAAAAGATGAGGGAAGGATTCAGGATATCCCCTAAGTCTAAACCATGAAGAGATAGACCCACGGTCATAGTCATGGTCACTTGCGAAAGAGACCTGTGAGTGCAGTTAGAGTAGTTTCAAGTGCTTGAAGGGACCCAAGGAGTTGCTTTGACTCAGTATTTTAAACGATCCAAGATCGGGAGGTCGAACAACCCTTTGGAGGGAAGGGGGTCTGCATCAGTTTGTCAATGAACTAGTGATTAGTGCTTTACTGGTTAGATGATTAGTTTAGTGGTGGTGGGTTGATAATTAGTGGCGTTTCTGTGATAATTTAGCACAATGGGACAAAAATCTTCCACATTACTAGATAGGTGCACTAAATAATAGACACATGAGGTTGGCCTATTCTATCCTTTCAATCAATAAATCAATCAATGAAAAGGACCTAAAGGGTTTGAGAGGAAATTCAAAACATACATGTGATATGCTCCTTGTAGAGTCTTTAAAGATTGAGGTTGAGTTGGAGGAGCTATAGGAGAAGGACAATTGTCTCCAAAGGAATATGCGCACTAAAACAACCAATCGAATCCTATCCTTTTCTACAATGGTAAACACTAGATATTATTTGTTCAAAATAGGTAGTACCTATTCTACTTCAGATTTCAATGGAGAAATGCATGTAAAGAACATGAATTGATAAAGTAAATTAGGGGGAAAGAAAGGATATTCAAGAATTAGTCAAGAACAAAAGATTACATTATAATGTTTGCATGTGATGAGGTGATTCCAAATATTTTTTCCTTGAGTTTATTTTCTCATTATGTCTCTTTAGTCCATAATATTATTCAAAAGACATATTCTCAATATTGACATAAGCAAGTGGGCAATGTAGAAGAATAGGTGGAGAGTAGGCAACCTAAAATTAGAGGAATTTCTATCACATATCTCTATGATTGACATAAATCCACTATGATGGAGTCGTCAGGTACGCTAAATCATGTTAATGTTAAAATTTTATTTGTTTCTGGTGCTATAGATAGTTTCATTTCTCCACCAAGGGACATCACCAGAGAACTGTAGAAAATCAAACTCCCAGAGTTTGCTGGGGGTTGTGAAAATGAACATGAAGAGACATGGTTGGAAGGAATGACACGATGTTTCACCTTAAGAGACTATGCTTCCACATCAAAGGTGAAGATAAAGATCTTTTAGTTGAGGGACAATGCCTTGAACTGGTGGGGTAATCTGGAGAGGCAGTTGCACCTTACCCTAGACACCATCTCATGGGAGATTTTAGAGGAAAGGTTCCAGAGGAAATATTTTCCTTCTTACTACAAGGAACAACAGGTAGGATAATTTTATGCTCTAGTTCAAGGAAATAGGACTGTGGAAGAGTACGAGATCAGGTTCATGGATTTAGTAAAATTTGTCTTATACATGGGTACCAATCAACAACAAGCAAAACATTTTGTGTATGGGTTAAATACTAAGATACGGGCCATGGTACGGATGTGGAAACCATCGTCAGTAGCTGAAGAAGTTGAAAATTCTCATTACGCAGAGGAGCATATGATATTGAACGAAGGTATGAGATCAACCAATACACAACATTTTGGATTTGTGGGGAAGGCCCCTAGGAATTTCTTCGGGGGAGGAATCTCTAGGCCACCTCCTTATGGAAATAGAGTCTCACCTAGAGGAGTTACAACATGTATTTCAATGGTAGTGAGTGCAACATCCCACTCATCAACAATGACGCATATAGGTCCATGACCTTCTCAGGGAGCAACAAGTAGGGGTAGGGGCTCCAGGGGAAGGAACTCATTTAAGATGACTTCACAGGGAAGCACCTAGGTTCCACCCCATGTTACTTATTGGGGGTGTGGAGGACCTCATTACCAACGTGACTGTCCAGAGTCATAAGAAGGATTTGTGCATAGAGAAGGAAGGGCCCCGATGGGAAGAGAGAGTAGTAGCCACCTGATTTATGCAACGGTTAATAACCGCTAGAAAGAGCATCAATCGACTATGGGTGAGTCGTCAGGTACACTAAATCATGTCAATGTTAAAATTTTCTTTGATTCTGATGCTACAAATAGTTTCATTTCACCTTGTACATTAGAAAAGTGTGGGTTGGAATCCCATGAGAACGATGAATTTAAACAACATCCCCCACTCACAGGGGTTGAATCATCTAAGCTATGAACTGAATGCATGACTTTCTCCAACAAAATCTAAAGTCTAGGGAGGTTACAACTAATCCCTGTTTTTACTCAAACCAATACATTTGACTTTTTAGACACTCAAAAATCATGTATTCGACCTCCAATACCTTACATGCTATCAATTACATCATTTTACATTCATTTACATAATTTGTAACTTCATTTTTACCATAAGATAACAAAAAACTATTTTTCTAGCATAAAGGTAGCGAAATTGTGATAAAGGTAGCATGATATTCTGTAGCCAATTTGATGATGCACCCATGCTCAATTTTGGATCTGAAAACTGTTGTGGACAAGTGAGTGTGTGGACAAGTGAAGTAGTTTCCCTGCAAAATACATTCTCCAATATCTTCAAAAACCAATTCTCCCAAAACTGGTGCCATAAACGCAGCGAATCTCTGAAATGAGGGCAGAAAGTTGTTTTTTAGCTAGTTTTTTTTATCTTCCTGAGAAAACTAGCAGCTGATGTGTTAAGACAAGTATGCATATGATATGAATTCACCAAAACCTATCCAATTTTTTTTTTCTTTCATTAATTGGATTTTCTGAGGATAAAGGTAGTGTGAACATGCTACGTTTATGCAGTTTGCAGAAATTGTCTAAAATTACCAAAATTGCAAAAATGCCAAAACTTCTCCAAATTTCTTCAAAATTGTTCCAGAGTTGCTCCATGAAAACCTGAGATGGTATTATATTCTATGAGGGAATAATCAGCAAGAAAATCCAACTTAACCTTCTTTTTTTCTTGATTAGGGTTTCCTTAAGCTTTTTCCTCCCGAAATTCTGAAAAATAGGGTTCAGTTATCCCTTTGAATATCTCAATCCGAGATAGTTGTGTAAAACGTGAAAGAGGTTATTGTATATGAAGTTTTTTTGAGATAACCCTCTCTCAATTTCCCAAAATTCTTCTCCAGTTGTTCACAATATTCTCTGCAAAAATATGTCTAAAACAGGACTTTGCACAATCAGAAGACTAGGTTGTGAAGATGTGAATGTATCTCTCATTATGTAATACCTGTGTAACATATGAAGTAGGTTATTGTACTTTGGTATTTCCTGATAAAAAAACTCCTTTGGTTTTCCAAAATGTATCTTTATTTGGTCAGAAACCTCTTTTGAAAACGATGACCAAAAACAGAGGCAAAAGTGCAGCGTGGTCTTGTAGAACACTTTTGAGTGACTTTTCCTGATTATTGCTCCCATGAAGATGACCTAGGTGATGTCATGACTCTTTTTTGACCCTTTTGATGACTTAACCTAATAATAACACCTAATGGATTATGAAACTGATGACTTGGACCTTTGAACCTCAAAGTATGATATGACCAAAAATGATGACTGAGATGGTGATCAAGACATTGTATTGATGACTCATCACAAAGAGTGATGGCTCGACCAAGATAAAATTTTTAACTATGAATATAATGGGAGTAGTAACATACCTAGACACACTAACCAGTGACCAAATTTTTATTTGAAAACCTAATGAAACCCTAAAAATTTGCAGTAGGACACTACCAAAACCTTGTAAAAGAACATTTGATCACTGGTGACTATTGGAATCTAACATATTCCATGACCAATTGTTCATTCACAAGGATCCTTGTGATTTATTATGATGATCCAAAAGTTGTGAAAATGTGTCTTATGTATTTTCGCTAGACCATGTAGCTTGATTTATCAATGAAAAAAATGTCATGATGAGGAACATTCTTGGAATGATCACAACCAAAATGATGCCCATGATTTGTTATATAACTCACATAACTGGTACTCAATCTATTTATTTTGACGGGAGCATGCTAAATTTTCTCAGTGAAATAACATTTATGAGCTGCACCATCCTTTTTGTCTTAAAGATCTTCATGCTCCTCTGATCTGCAATAGTGATTGCAGAGGCCAAACTCATTCTTCTCTTCCTCAATGTAGGAATCAATGAATCTAATATATGTCCAATAAGTCCCATGACTCATATCATCCTTGGGTACATCCAGTATGAGACCATATTTCCTAGTATTGTGCTCAGAGCCATCGTAGAGATTGTTGGTGCAATTTTGAGGGAATGGGACCAAATGAATGTGGCCCTGTGTTGTTGTTTACAATGCATATTACACATTTCTTCCAGCCATGTCTCTTTCCATACATGTTTTCTGTCATCAATATCAATCTCCTCTTTTTTCTGAAATAAATTTAGTGTTTCGCATATTACCATGTACTTTGTTATGCATCATTGCAAACTAGTGTGACCAATTAGAAGTTGGAAAAAATAACCGCAAGAATGGAATCTTGTCTCACAATAACGTATAACATCCTCCTTATTTGTATGAACATGGGGTCCTTCATGGCTCCTCTTAAATGTTGGTACTGGGACACAACAATCCCGTCATAGAATGTTTTTCTCTGATACATGCTCATACTTGAAAGACCCTCCACGCCCTTGGAACTTCCTTGTTTGGTGAACTCATTCGGTAAAATTATCACATACTCCAAGAACCTCACATTTTTCAAGGAACACATGCTCATTCCCACAATTTTCCCTTGTGATCGCATGTCCTTTTACATCCCTTCATGGTATGACAGTATCTTTCATGGCAAGCATACCTATCATGATCCCTAAACTCAATTGGGACAACACTCTGAATTTGGCAACTGGTAAGGGACCATTTTTTTCTTCCACATATGTTGAGGATAATTTCACTTGGGATATGAATTCACCAAAACCTATCCAAAAATGTTTTTCTTTCATTACTTGGATATTCTGAGGATAAAGGTAGTAGTTTTTCTTACACGGTGCTTGGATATGGATCTTCGACATTTGACTTTTTAGACACTCAAAACTCATGTATTCGACCTCCACTACCTTAGATGCTACCAATTACATCATATTACATTCATTTACATCATTGGTAACTTCATTTTTACCATAAGATAACAAAAAACTGATTTTTTGGCATAAAGGTAGTGAAATTGTGATAAAGGTAGCGTGATATTCTGTAGCCAATTTTATGATGCTCCCATGCTCAATTTTGGCTTTGAAAACTGTTGTGGATAGGTGAGTGTGTCTCCTAGCCGTCTGAAGTAGTTTCCTTGCAAAATAAATTCTCAAATATCTTCAAAAACCAATTCTCCCAAAACTGGTGCCATAAATGCAGCGAATCTATGAAATAAGGGAAGAAAGTTGTTTTTTAGCTAGTTTTTTTTACCTTCCTGAGAAAACTAGCAGCTGATGTGTTAAGACAAATATGAATCTAATATGAATTCACAAAAAGATGTCATTTTTATTTTTTATTTCATTACTTGGATGTTCTGACTCCTGAGGATAAAGATAGCATGAACACACTGCCTTTATGCAGTTTGCAGAAATTGTCTAAAATTGCCAAAATTGCAAAAATGCCAAAACTTCTCCAAATTTCTTCAAAATTGGTCTAGAGTTTCTCCATGAAAACCTAAGATGGTATTCTATTCTATGAGGGAAGAATCAGAAAGCAAATCCAACTTACCCTTCCTTTTTTGCTTGATTAGGGTTTCCTTAATCTTTTTCCTCCCGAAATTCTGAAAAATAGGGTACAATTATCCCTTTGAATATATAAATCCGAGATTGTTGTGTAAAACATGACAGAGGTTATTGTATATGAATATTTTTTTGAGATAAACCTCTCTCAATTTCCCAAAATTTTGCTCCATTTGTTCACAATATTCTCCGCAACAATCTGTCTAAAACAGGACTTTGCACAATCAAAAAAATAGGTTGTGAAGATGTGAATGTATCTTTCATGATGTAATACCTGTGTAAAATATGAATTAGGTTATTGTAATTTGGTATGTCCTTAGAAAAAACTTCCTTTGGTTTTCAAAAAATTATCTTCATTTGGTCATAAACCTCTTTTGAAAACGATGACCAAAAATAGAGTCAAAAGTGCAGCATGGTCTTGTAGAACACTTTTGAGTGACTTTTCCTGATTATTACTCCCATGATGACGACCTAGGTGATTTCATGACTCTTTTATGACCCTTTTGATGACTTAACCTAATAATAACACCTAATGGATTATGAAACTGATGACTTGGACCTTTGAACCTCAAAGTATGATATGACTAAAAATGATGACTGAGATGGTGATCAAGACATTGTACTGATGAATCATCACAAAGAGTGATGGCACAACCAAGATAACAATTTTAACTATGAATATAATGGGAGTAGTAACATACCTAGACACACTAACCAGTGACCAAATTTTTATTTGAAAACCTAATGAAACCCTAAAAATTTTCAGTAGGACCCTACCAAAACCTTGTAAAAGCACATTTGATCGCTGGTGACTACTGGAATCTAACATATTCCATGATCAATTGTGCCTTCACAAGGATCCTTGTGATGCATTGTGATGAGCCAAAAGTTGTGGCAATGTATCTTATGTATTTTCACTAGACCATGTAGCTTGATTTATCAATGAAAAAAATGTCATGATGAGGAACATTCTTGGAATGATCACAACCAAAATGATGCCCATGATTTGTTATATAACTCACATAATTGGTACTCAATCTAGTTATTTTGATGGGAGCATGCTAAATTTTCTCAGTGCAATAACATTTCTGAGTCGCACCATCCTTTTTGTCTTAAATATCTTCATGCTCCTTTGATCTGCAGTAGTGAATGCAGAGGCCAAACTCATTCTTCTCTTTCTCAATGTAGGGATCAACGAATCTAATATATTTCCAATAAGTCTCATGACTCATATCATCCTTGGGTACATCCAGTACGATACCATATTTCCTAGTCTTGTTCCCGGATCCATCGTAGAGATTCTTGGTGCAATTCTGAGGGAACGAGACCAAATGAATGTAGCCCTGTGTTGTTTTTTACAATCCATATTGCACATTTATTCCAGCCATGTTTCTTGCCATTCATATTTTCTTTCATCAATATCAATATCCTCTTTTTCTGAAATAAATTTAGTGTTTCTCATATTACCATGTACTTTGTTATGCATCATTGCAAACCAGGGTGACCAATTAGAAGTTGGAAAAAATAACCACAAGAATGGAATCTTGTCTCACAATAACGTATAACATCCTCCTTATTTGTATGAACATGGGGTACTTCATGGCCTCTTAAAGGTTGGTACTAGGACACAACAATCCCTTCATAGAATTTTTTGCTCTTATACATGCTCATACTTGAAAGACCCTCCATGCCCTTGGAACTTCCTTGTTTGGTGAACTAATTCGGTAAAAATATCACATACTCCAAGCACCTCACATTTGTCAAGGCACACATGCTCATTCCCACAATGTTCCCTTTTGATCGCATGTCCTTTTACATCCCTTCATGGTATGACATTATATTTCATGGAAAGCATACCTATCTTGATCCCCAAACTCAATTGGGACAATGCTCTGAATTTGGTAACTGGTAAGGGACCATTTTTTTCTTCCACATATGTTGAGGAGAATTTCACTTGTGTGGAACCTCATGCCCAATATTAATAGAAAAATACTTATTATAGCTGGACGACTTCTTAAATAAGTCACAAAATTCTCCATAGGTGTGGTTTCTCATTTTACAGTCATGGGGACCTTCATGCCCTGCTAAATATTTACATTCCTCAACTCAATTCTCTACTTCCTTCATGGTGCATAAGGTATATTTTTCTGAACATATGGCTACCCATGCAAGAATGAGAGGATACATGACCTTTTTCATGCATACATCTCCAAAATAATTCATAGCATTTACATCCACAAACAAACATCCTTTGCTTCATTTATGCAATACCTGCAACAACCTCTAACTGCAATTTTTTCACCTCATCATAACTTGAAAAAATCCTATGTGTTTTACAACAACTACTATTTAACTTTCTTTCACCTTTTATCTACCAATGCACCCAAAAATATTTCAAAAATAGAGTGCCACCATTCACTATAATTTCCTTTTCTTGGCAGATCTGGATGACACTCCTTAGAAATGGTAAATTCATTGGAAGTACTATTTCTAAAATGGTAAATGCAATGGAAGTATTGTTCCTAGCATGTGTCCATAAATACCATTTCTGGTGTGGTTTCTTTTCATAAAGAAATTGATCAACTTCTATTTATAATCGTGCAGAGGGTTTGATATTATTTCATTTACACAGGAACTTTGTGTGCGTGCGTGCGTGTGTGTGTGTATTCTCGATCACACTATACCCTCCTTGTAAAAGTTTTAATATTTTCTACTTACTGATGATAATATTTATTGCACCATCATTTGTCTACAACTCACTAATATCCCTCTTAAAGGTGTCAAAATTCCCTTCATAATTTTTCCTCTCCATATTGGACAAAAAATAAGACCATAGAACAATAGGAAAGAAGAGGCCACAATTTTCCATTTAGGAAGGGTCTTTGGTACATTCATTACATGTGATTAAGGTGTAAACTCACATGCTTGTAAACATTTCGATATAATTGTCATCTGAGTGGAAAAATGTAGTGGATCAATGTAAAGTATAATCCAATGACCTCTCCAGCTTGTAAACCATTACCTCTCCTTTTACTATCCAAAGTATCCTTCATAGTCATACAACTGCATAATACTGATGGGATTGGTATAACAATTTTTCTGGGGAACATTTTAGTAGTTTCCTACCTCATATTTCTTATGCTAATGAATTGATTCTAGAAATAAGCTAAAAACCCTCACATAGGTACATGTGTTTCTCTCCTTCATTATTATCTTGAGGTTGATATCGTTGTTTGAAAGTGTTGTTTAAGTCTCAATTTGCATTGATATTGTATGTTGGTTAGGGTCAGATTTTGTCACTATTTAAAAATAATTCTCAAATCTATTTATTTACTGCAAAAAACTTATGTCAAATGTTCTCATAAGTTAACTAGTAGTCTAAAGTAACATTTAGCATCATAACTCGGCATATATCTGAGAGGAAAAGGAAAGATATTTGTAATGGATGGATTTAAATTTTTACACACCTACTTTTCCTTGTGTAACTTTCATACCCATGGTTGGAATTAATGTAGACTTCATCATAATATTCCAGAATCAATGCATGTGGTAAATTTGCAGAGTGTTCAACTTATCCCCCATTTATCAATGATTATTGTTCTCACACAACCAATAAATTTTTCAACTACATGATTTTTATTTCATTCTATTCCATTATGACAACAATCATGTTCTCAATCATGGTGTCCATATATTTATACACCTTTACTAAATAAGCCTTTTCTATATCAGTTTTCTGATTCAAATAAACCAAAGGTTGTGAGAAGCTAATGAAAAAATTAAATCTTGTTCCAATAGTCTTCATTTACAACAAGCTTTTGAATCATTATTTCCTTCTCTAAAGGCATTTTCTTCCATACAACCCACACCTCATTGAACCATATGAAGCATTGACAACTTGACCTTGACAAAAATCCTTATCATGATGAAATCAGGGTCATGGCATGTCTCAACTACTTTCATCTTATAAAATTGCTTGAAAAATGTGTTGGTTTGTGATGATATTAACTATATCTTTGCATTTCCCTATGAGCTCCTATATCCATAGTGTGTCAATGCTCAATTTATCCAATTCCAAGTTCAATGGATGGAATATGCAAGGAATCCAAAATATGCGCCTACATCTAGTCTCCAACACCAACCCTCTAACTCTGCAAACCAATGCATTTGAAATGATGACTTGAATCACATTGGTAGACCCAACTTTCTCTATTGCATTTTTTTTCTCTCCTTAACAGAACAATTCCCAGTAGAAAGAAACATGGAAACCATAGGCAAGAAAGCAATGGTTTTCACTAATGGACTTGGTGTGATGTTTTTCCACCCATCAAACAAAACATTAACTACTAATTTCTCCAAGAGGATTGAATGGGTTCTAAACACCTATCCATCAAGGCCCTCACCTAAGCAAGCAATGTGGTTCTCATTTTCTAATAACCACGGCTCTTATAACCTTTTGGTCGATAATTAATGGCCTTCACCACACCATGACAATAAGGTAATGGAACCACATTAAAAGGGATTCCACACACAAGCATCCATGTTTCCAATATGTTGTCCACTTCATCTCTGCCTCTGGCATCAAACACTTTTTTACAACTAGCTTGCCTCATACCTTCTTTGCTTGTTCTACAATCCATGACTCCACAATGTTTAGTAAAGGGGATAATCAATCCCCACCTCTTTTCTTCTTGTACTCCTTTCCTTGACCATGTCCACTCATTGTTTCTCCCTTCTATATGCAAGTAAATCTTCCAACTATGAAACTGTTGAACATACCTCAATCCTATGTCCAACTTCATGTAAAACATCATGTCAAAGTGTCAAATAAAGCAATGTAAAAATCCACATAGGAATTTGAAAACCTTGTTTGTGAAGTAGGCCTTTTCTGTGCATAATATTTCTAATGGTTTGGCTGCCATGTCATGTTTTTCTTAATGATTTTGTAAGAATTATTTTGATGTAAAACTACTTAAGAAATAGGACTAGTCAAAACTTACCCTAGTTGTTGACAAATACAAGTTGGACAACTTTGCCTCAAACATACATTTCCATGTACCCGTCTACCTTCCCTTGGCTAGAAGTGTACATAATCCTTTTATCTATAGACATATTACCAAAGCCTTCATGGTATACTACTTCTTTTTCAAAGAAAACAGACCCATAACCATATTCCAAGGAATCTACTTCTACACTACAACCCAAAGAAGCATGCATGATGTGTGAAATCTAGGGCCCATTTTCTTTATAGGCTCACCCCTATGATAAAGAAAAAATCATTCTATGATTGTACATTCATTTTCCTTATGCCAATTTGAATTTTGCAAAACCTGTCAATGTTGTCAAGATGTACCAAGGATTTACATAGTCATAATAGTTGTCAGATACAAATGTTAGACCAAGAAGGAAAATTGAATTAGGTGGCAATTGCAATGGTCAGGAAAGCCCATAAGAATTATGGGAACCATCAGTGAGATGCCTCCTCTACACACAAATAATCCTACCACCAGAGATCTCAGATGGAAAATAAAAGTGCTCGGGATTGCCTTTTTCACTTTTTCCTCTCAAAGTGATCATGGACCAAGTGTGACCTTGATTTGAATATCCTGGAAACCTTGTATCTTTTAAAGGTAAAAATGTCAAACATTCTCTTATTTTATCTTCCATTTCCTTCAGTTTGAATTTCAACTCTTCAGTTACATGATATGACCCTTCAATGGCACTCTTTCCATTTGTGTGCAGGGAAAAAACAAGTAGATTTATAAAACTATCACTTATTGTTGCATTGTGTATATGTATGTTGATGCTAGCTTGTTTTAGTGCAATTTTATCAAGTAATTATTTTATCACACACTGATGTTGAATGAAAATTAACTCCACTTTATTATCCATGTCAAAGTCCTTTGGAAAACATATCACTCCAATATCATTCTCCAAAGTTTGAGATTCATTGTTCATTGCCCTTTCTTTTGCATCTGCATTTTCAAAATGTTGGGGTGTTGTATCATTTCCTTTAACTGTCCATTCCCTTTTCAATGAAAACCATTCAGGTTTCTTTTCGCATGCCCAAAAATGGAGGATAAGGACCAATATACAAGAAACTATGTAAACATAAATTGCAAGGGGTTTTCTTTTTCTAGAAAACAATTTTGTAACCAACCATAAACAACCAATGCACTCCATGATGTCAAATTATTGCAGGAGAATTTTACCAATCTTCTATGTGTTGAAAATGCAAAAATGGAAAGTCTGCTATATGATGACTATGTAGTAGTCATTTAGTCCCCTGACCATTGTAGATCATATAAAAATGCTTGCTCAACATAGAAATTCTCATTCTTCTTTTCTATGTATTATAACCCAAATGTTTAATATCCACACTTTGCATTATGGAAAAACAAATTGAAATTGAACATAAACTCATATTATGTGCAATCATGAATGCATAGATATGTCTAAAGACAAGTTTGTAGCTACAGATGCATACATTTAAAAAGAAATCAAAGGAAAATAATTATATACCAAGGGAGTTTTAAGACTTTGTAAGATAATTTTTTACAACTCAATGATCTAAAAACTGAAAATCCACATTCGCTCAAATAAATAGAATCTCCATAAACATTGAGCATGGCCTCTTTTGTGATAATTGAGAATTAAAGTCATATCAAATACAAAAACTGAAAAGTATTGACAAGTTGAGGCTTAAAAATCTAGAAATGATTTCATGTATGCTTATGATGTTTCACATGCTTTAATAGTAGAATGATAAGAACTATGTTGATTGCTAGTACAGTCATGTATAAATGTACAAATATAGTTTTCTCCCAAAGCAAGCATTGCATCATTTTGCTTAATTCTTTTTTTTCAGTTATGCTGAATTGGTTCAAGGGAAAAATATTTTTTGTTGAAGGCTTGGTAACAATGGAGAACAATTTGGTGTGTGAGGTTGTGTGACATTAGACAATATGGATCTCAAAGCACTATAAAACTACTTGTTTTTGTTTGGCAAATAAATACTTAGTTAAATTTGGTCAATTTTATCAAGATTTGACAACTCTAATCAAATTGAATGAGAAATCAATGGTTTTGTCAAAAGTTTACTTGTGATTTCTATCCATTCCTCTCCTTGGGATGCTGATAATTTCAAACAAACGATATATATGTGCATGTTGCAACTAGATTAAAAGATTAATTTGGAGAAATTGTCTGCACAAAAGGGCAAAGCATTGGGTAGATCATATATTTATTTTAATGTATGTGAAAAAGGTTTGTCAGGGAATAAAAATATCAATTTCCAAAATATATGTGCAGTTGAAGTCACATTTTAATTAACTTTATATCAGTGTTACCAACATAGAGATAATATTTCGATGTTGGTGATATTATCTTCAAAATTAGGGTCGGCGATATTTTTCGATATTTTTATTCTTACGACATTGTTTTTCATTCTTACGACATTTTCCAATAATTTTCGATATTTTCCCCGATGTTGCCGATATTTTCGTTTTCAAACCCTTGGTGATATTTTTCCGATACTGATGTTTGCAACACTACTTTATATTAAAATTGTATCTAAAATTTGACACAGATATTTTTAAGTTAAGTTATAGTGTGAATTTTGGTATTTTAAAAACATAAAAAAGTTAGGTTTGAATATTTAAATCACCAAAACTTATAGGGAAAAAAAGAGAATTGAAGAAAATGTTGTAAAATAACCAAACTAAATTTTATTGAAGATATAATAATTTGTTGCAGTCTGGAGGAACTGTATTGAATCCTTGGAAATTATAAAAGGAAGAGTTGACAAAATGAGTAAAAATAAAAAATCGGTTTCATATCACGTCAACACTAAGGAAAGACAACTTGCATGGAGTAGGATGTTGTATTCATTACTTGGATTTTGAGGGATTAAAACGATAAAATATAGTTTCCTTGAGCAAGTAGCAAAGTGTTGCACATACCCATGAGGAGGGTAGAGTATATAAATCATTTTCATTAACTATTGTATTATTTATTAAAACATTATCATAAAATTAGTTGGAAAATGATTATATGAATAAGCATATGTGATTGAGGGTAGAATAAAAAAATCATTTTAATCAACCTAGAAAATGATTATATGGATTAAGCATATATGATTTTGAGTAAAATTAAAAAAGAATTTTCATCAACTAAACTATTGCATTATTTATCTAAAAATTATCATAAAATTCATTCATACTTTTAGGATTAAGCATATATGATTGGTCATGTCATTGTAATAGTATTTATAACTTGATAAAAGTCTTTTTTTTGGTTTATTGTTCTCACATGAATTTCATTTGTTGTTATTGATGTTTAAAGTCTTTGGATTTGTGATAATATTTTTGTTATTTTTGTCTTTGATTTGAGGTCTGCTTTGGCTTTGCAGTCTGCTCAATGTTAATGGAATTTCTTGGTCTTCCCATGTAGTATAGTATTGACCTTTCCTTGAACTAATTTTTAAGTCATCAGGTGGATTCATTTACAATGAATTGAATAGGCTCTTTAACCCTTGTTTTCAAAAGAAAATTTGTCCCAAAGGCTATCATTCCAAGTATTGAAAAAAATTCATATTGATCACTAGGTTGTATTTGTGTTGTATTACAATTATTGTTTTACTCATTTTGTATGATGATCACTTAATGGGTGATAYTAAGAGTTTATGACATTTAATGACATAAGGACTTAGTAGTTATGAGAATCAATGTTTTATGGAGTGAAGGAGCAACACATTTAATGYCTCTTTAGTRTTGGACAAGTGTTGTATTCTTTGTAGGTAGACTTAGTTTCATCCTAGCACARAGGGGATTGGGGGTGTGATTACCTYGTCGATTGYGGGGGTGCTGCTCCTATTGAGGGTTTGTGGGAAGAACCCCCAAAATAACATTTTGGTTCAATCTTTTATCCATTTTGTGCATTTTCAACCAATGTTTTTTAATCCCATTGTAACTTGATTATGGTTGCAAATTAGGGTTGTAATCTGATCTATGTTAATGGATTAGGGTTTTGAATKTTGAGAAATACMTATATATTGTAATGTGAAAAATGAATTTAATATAATGAAGAAGAGAGTGTTCTGACTCTATKTCAKRATGGTTTTCTTGATTAAGACTTTCCAGGGTAAACCTTTGTGTATTGTGTGTGTGTGTGTGTGTGTGTGTCAYTRTTTTTMTTTATGTTTTGCTTGATAATTTGTATGCATCGCTTCACTTGCAAAKATTTAAAACTTACATTTGGTATTAGAGTGAGGTTATAAGCTTCATGGGGATGYCTTTGTTTTTAAGGGTTTAACTCRTTCTTGATAGACCAAGTTTATTTTGGGTTTATGATAAACTCGATTTTAGTGTGAGCTATGTGTTGGTGATTCTTGTGTGAAAGAGGAGGGTGAGAAGTTTCAAAATTGAGATTGAAAATTTTGTTGACGGATAGAATTATATGCACTCCTATTTAAGAACATCATATGATGAACTTGTTTGAAGGGTCCTTTCATAATCGATGAATTACTAATAAAGAATCCATAATAAAAGTGGTAGAGAAAATATTAATATATCCTGATTTTCACATAAGTGGTGGTCAGGATCAACACATAGGAACTTTCTGGTGAAATATCATAAAAAATAATAGAGGGATGTGCAAGAGTGTATAGTGAGAACCTTGACAAACATAACCCCTAATGCTTGCAACATTGTCTCGAGGATGGGAAATTATGTTTCTTTTTCCAAATATGTAAAATGAGTATATTACAATTTAATGAATACATTTTCCTATTATTATAGATGATTTTATACTTTATCAAAAAATTTGTTAAGTCTTTACAAGGTTTCATAATTCAGTGAAAGATTCACCAAGATTTTACAAGAGTTTATAATTTAGTGAAATATTCGCCAAGATTTTACAAGATTATATAATTGACAAAAATATTCTCCAAAAAATTATATATAAATATTATATTATTAACAAAATAGCCTTTAGTTTTTTCTATGCATAATGGGGATTCACCCATTTATTATACATATAAATTTAGGGGGGATTCTTAAAATCACCCCTGACTTGGACTAGTCCAAAATCGTCTAGTAAACATCGATCCTCGATCGGATATAATCCTCTTAGGCACACCATGCAGCCTCACAATCTCGCTAATGAAAACTCTAGCTATGTTAGGTGCCTCATACATCGTATGCATAGGAATAAAATGAGCACTCTTCGCCAGAGTGTCGACTACCTCAAAAATTGAGTCGTGTCTCTTTGCCGTCAGTGGAAATCCCACAATGAAATCCATCGAAATGACCTCCCATTTCGATTCTGGAAAGCGTGTGGCTATAGTAATCCTACTAGATGTCTATGTTCAACCTTCACCTGCTGACATTCTAGACATATTTCCACGTAGTTGACTATGTATGCCTTCATTCCTTTCCTGAAGAATAAGGGTTTAAGGTCTACCCTCATCTTCGTGAGTCTAGGATGAGCCATGTACACTGCTCTGTGAGCCTCATTTAGGATTAAACTCTTCAACTCATCGTTGGGTGGTACGTAAATTCGACTTTTAATCTCAAAAGTCCGTCCTCGTCCATAGTAAACCCTTCAAACCTTGGTACCATCCTTTTGTTCTGTCCAATAAAATCCTTGACCTCTTTGCACCAGTCATCGTCCTACTGTAAGGTTAGAATCCTTTCACGTAGATTCATCTAAAGAGGCATCACCGAAAATATGCGTGGTCTCCAACTTAACTCATAAGCCACTCTGTTCACTATTCCCTTTATGTAAGAAATCTCGAAATCATACTTGCTAAGAAAATATGACCAACGTCGTTGTCTCACGTTCAAGTCGCTTTGTGAAAAGATGTGTTGTAGTCCACAATGGTCCATTCTTAGTTCATATTCTCATCCAATCTGGTAATGTCTCCAAATTATCAAGGCATAAACAATGGCTATCAACTCCAAAATGTGCATTGCACAGTTTTCCTTATGTCGTCTCAAATTTCTCGAGATGTAAACTATCACTCGAATATATTGCATCAATACCCCACCTGAGCCTTCCTTGAACGCATCAGTGTATACCAAGAAGTCTGCGCCCATGTCAGGGACCGTTAGTATTGGTGTTGTTGTCAACAACTCCTTGAGCCTCTGAAATGATTCCACACGATTCTCGATCCAAACAAACTTCTTCTTCTTCTTCTGAAACTTTGTAATCAACTTTTCTATCTTTGAAAATCCCTTGATGAACCGTCGATAGTATCCTGCCAAACCCATGAAGCTACACACTTCAGGGACATTCATTGACATAGGCCATCCCATAATAGCCTCGACCTTTGCGGGGTCCATGGTGATACCTTTTTCGGAGATGACATGCCCTAAGTAGTGAATCGTCGATTGATAAAACAAGCATTTAGACAATTTCCCATACAATTTTTTCTCTCGCAAACATTGTAGTACCAAGCACAAGTTCTCGTCATGCTCCTGCATCATCTGATAGTAAATCAAAATATCATCAACGAATACTTGGACTAACTTGTCCAAGTATTCGAGGAGCACCCAATTCATCAAACTCAGAAATACCCTAGGGACGTTCGTTAGTCCAAATGGTAAAAAGGCAAACTCATAATGTCCAAACCTTGTCTTAAAGGTGGTCTTAGGGACTTCATCCTCCTTGATCCATAACTGGTGATACCCTGATCTCAAGTCGATATTTTAAAACACTGTCGCGCTTTTCATCTGATCAAACATATCATCAATCCTTGGCAATGGATATTGATTCTTGATTGTTTCCTTATTCAATTGATGGTACTCAATGCAGAGTCTCCATGACCCATCCTTCCTTCGAATGAAAATAATAGGCGCACCCCACAGTGCACACTGGGACGTATAAGTCCCAGGTCCGACAACTCCTTCAGTTGAATTCTTAACTCCTGTAACTCCAGGGTCGACATTCGATAAGGTTTTCTTGTTATCATTTCAATCCCTAGTTTTAGGTCTATGAT
The DNA here is from genome assembly GCA_009831015.1 of Picea engelmannii. Taxonomy (NCBI): domain Eukaryota; kingdom Viridiplantae; phylum Streptophyta; class Pinopsida; order Pinales; family Pinaceae; genus Picea; species Picea engelmannii. The sequence goes on along the minus strand of ML782332.1, from coordinate 376,283 downwards.
AATTTCCGATTCCCCCTCCAGTGGCATCCCAAGTAACTCCTCAAGGAAGACATCCACAATCTCTCTCACCACCGGAAGGTGTTCTAGGCCTTCTATGTCTCCCTTCTCGTTTAACACAAGGATCGCATAAAGCTTACATCCCTTATGAAAGATCTTTCATAGTTGTAAGGAAGAGATGAACCTCGAGGAAACTCCCTAGTTTCGACCTACAATCGTGCGTCTTTGTCCCTCATCATCGACCAAGCTCAATTGTTTAATCTTACAGTTGAGTATCACCTCATGCGATTCCAACCATTCCATATTGATCATGACGTCATAAGATCCTAAGATCGTGACGTACAAGTTGGCCCTAGTGAAAAATTCTCCCAGGTTAAGGCTACAACCCGTAACCTTCCCACCAACCTTCTGTTTAGCTCCCGAAGCCATTTCTACAAGGCTAAAATTATCATGTTCATCTGTCTTTACCTTAATTCTCTTTAGCGTTGCCCTAGAAATGAAGCTCTTTGTAGCAGCTGGATCCATCAAAATTATAAGGGTCTGGTTGGTGATGGTACCAGATGTCTCAAGCACAGTCGAATGGTGCTCTGCCTGATAGTTATTCACCTTTGCATGAATCTAATGGGCCTTGCCCAATTCTCCCACAATAGTGGTTCCAACTGACCCAGATTCTCTAGTCCTCTCTCGGAACCATTCCTCAAACATTTCCCATGGCATGTCTTCGTCTGCAATGTTCAATTGTAGCGGGAGCGTCTTCCACCATAGAAGAGATCTCCCCTTTAGTTGAAATACTGCAATGCGGGACTTCATGTTGGAGGTAGTCACGAAGTGAAAAGCACATCGCCATATTCTCCAACCATACCTCGATGGTTGAGCCGTCTGCAACACTTGCGGACTTGAGAATGTATCCCTCTCAAGTTCTCAGTGAAAGCTAATAGTATTGGTTGGGGTGTGTTGTGGACCCTCAGGGGTACAGGCGCCCTGGCCTGATCTCAGTACAAATAGTGGATCAAGGCCTATGACATTCCCTAAAAGGGCCTTGTCAGGCCATCATCATCCATTACAAAAATCAGATCAAACCCAAGGAATTTCTCCTCCCCTTCAGGTTTAGACACTGAGGGCGCGGGCACTTCAGGAGGCATCACACCTCCTTTCATGACACCATGTTGCGAACCTCTATGGCAACCTCTAATCGATATCAACACGTGGACATGTTAAAGTTTTTAATTAGTGCTAGGTTAATAATCAAGGGGTTAATGTAGTGGAAAGCATGGTGATCCACAGTTGCAGGGTTGAACCCGCTCTGATACCATATGTAATGACCCTGCTCGTTACCACTACATGCGATGTGTAACAAGTGAAATCATTTTTTTGCAGGAAGGCCAACGAAGACAACCATTGAACAACACAACTTGGCGATGAACACAATGCACACATTCCAAGAAATAGACATCATAACGACCCAACATACTAGCGCGTTATGCCGCTAGATGTAACATACAAAATTCAAGTAGACAATTAAAAGGAATACCCACCCGTTCTACCCTACAGGGTTAGGAACTCCAGGACACATAAGAAACATCAATTAGTTCAACACAACAACTTCCACAAAAAGTAGCCAGAACTCTCCCAGCAAAGGACAGACCGCTATTAAACGTTACCAATAGGTACAACCTCAAAAAAAAAAAAATATCGTCCAGAAGGGAGGTGCATGATCCTAAGTCAGGTTCCATATGCGTTTATTTCTTAATGCGCACAATGACCCAATCAAGGTGCCATGTCGCCTCAATGAGAACAAGGCGCTAGGGACCCACGTGCAAACAAAAACTTCTCATCCTTCCCATGGCGGTACATCAATCAATCCCAAGAAACAGTATTGGCGTCACACATATCCAGAACCCTCTCAAAAAAGCTATAGTAGAAGTAGTTGCTATCTTACCTCTCTAGAACTCTAGCTCTAAGTATTTACTGAATTTATAGTATTGAACATTTCAATACCTCAACAATTTTACATTATAATTAGAGGCTATAACACTTTTCTTAGACTCCAACTCAGTAAACCTTTATAGATAATTTACCTTTTAGTTACCATGTCATTATTTTCTATGTGATCTATTTTTATTACCTTATTACTATTTTCTTTTACGATGTCGATGGGTTACCTTGGTTTGTTGAGTAATAAATTACTTCAATGCTGAAATGTTATTCTTTACATATCATTTAATTCATCACAAAAAGTTTCACCTAATGGTGATATTTACTGCAATAAGATAATATCTATCAACTTCAATACTATGCAAAACTTTAAAGGCTGGTTAAGTCAGTACTTGACTAAGATTTTGACCATTTTGGCTATAGACATTCTACAATATGGGTGCAGGAAGGATTATGGTAGTGTGTATCGGAACCCTTTGGATGCACTTTCTAGTGTATGGTGGCAATGGATGTTTAGACTATGCAACAACCTCGTTAGAGGTTTGAATGCATGGGAAATGAAAATGATCAAACAACCAAATCGAGATATGCCTGGATTGATCATTTTCCATGCCAATACCTTCCAAATCCTCTACGACAGTGTTGTCAATCCACTTAAATATGGTCAGTTAAATATCATAACGTTGTGCAACTATATGATCCATATATATCAATGATAACATTGTATAACTATTAATTATCAATGTATAACTGTGAATGTATAACACTGTGTAAATATTAAAGACTATAATTGTCAATTGATGACTATGACCATAACTATTGTTTTGTAACTAGGATAACGTTGTGTAAATATCGTAAGTTATCGTTGTTTAATAATTCCACTTCTTAACAATATAAATCATATCGCTAACCATTAATACATGTTATTGTATCCAACATGAAAATCGTTGTCCACAACATGAAAGTGTTGTCTGTAAAAACACGTTGTCTGTATACAATTATAATTAAATCACTGCCTATAATCACACGTATAAAAATGTTGTTTTCTGTATATATTTAAAAATTGTTGTCTTCATTCTCATAAGTATAATTCGCTATCCATAGATGTTAAATTTGTTGTCCATAAAAATTACATTCGCATAAATATAATTGTATACCACAGAGTAAATAATTGAAAAAACTAGCATAATGTATATGAAACACAGAGTTTACATAACCAATGTTGCAGTCATTTAAATACCGGGAATCACAGAGAATAAAATTCCATTCAAAACACAAAGTGTAGAATCTCTATTCAAATGCCAACGAATCAAGTGCTAATCAATGCCAAGAAAACCTTCCAGAATCAAAATCGTTGTCAGAATCAAATTCGTTGCTTACTAGTAAAAGATATTGTATTAAAATGAGAAATCATTGTGTAATAATCAATCTATATTAGGATATCACTGGGTAATAATCAATAATAGGATATCGCTGTGTAATAATCAATGTATATATTAATGTATAATAATAATCCATAATCGTTGTCACCATTATATGTAAATAGTTGTCTCTAATATTAGATCGTTGTCAGGAAAATCACAGACATATAATCGCTGGTAAATTACAGGTATATCACAATGAAATTGCTGGAAACAAGTGCAGGTGTCTCACAATAAAATTGCTAGTAAAAACACAGGTATAACACCATTCCAATGTAGGTGAAAAGGTAGGTATAAAAACAGATATATCACCATTCCAAACGCATGTAAAAATTCCATCCAAAAATATAACAAATCGTAGACTATCATGTAAAACGAGAATGAAAGTGGTTTTATAAATAGATCTCTAATCCATTGAACTGTAGAGTTGTAAATAGTTTACAAGTAAAAGGAATGCAGACAGATCATTTAAAACGAACGCCAACATATCATTAAAAAATAATGCAAACATATCATTAAAAAATGCAGTGATATATATCATTGGGGTTTATATGATAACGTAGTCAGACAAACAATAAAACGCAGAGATTTACCCCTTCCAAAATGTAGGAGATCATCATTAAAGAAACGTAGAGGGTTTTCCATTCAACGCTAAGATTTTACCCTAAAAAAATGCAGAGTTGATCATTCAAGGAAATGTAGAGGTAATCGATCAAAGAAATGCAAGGATAATATTTCAAGGAAACACAAGGGGTTTTTAGAGTTTAAGCAATCAAACGCAGAGGTACTCGTTCACAAGAAGGTGCAAGGTCTAATCATTCACCCACGAGTCAATCAAACACAAAGATAAGTAAGGGATAGGAGTCTGGGAAAAAATTATCCTTCACTCATCATCCATGCACATAAAAGTAGGGCATTAGAATCTATAGGTCTTTAAGCACCGAAGTGACGATCGTTGATTCATCTCCTGGCCAACTTCTCAGGCACAGACTAATGACTAAATGGATAAGGGACAGAAAATAAAAACAAAGTCTCTTCATAATAATAAATAAAACCCACACATATAAGTAATTGAAATCATAAGTTGAGTTCGCCAAGGGAAGTCCATTCAGAATACAACAAGCAAGGGGATTACAATACTGTAGGAAAGCAGATGCAAGACAACTCATGGAAATGAAATCTTCAACCAAGAACAAAGAAATAGCATGCGTAAACTTAATTTAATTGCAAGTAACAACTTAAACAGGCGTACCTTAGCCAAACGCGAATGCTTCGTAGTTTTTGTCCCACGCGTGCTACTTCCAGCTCCCGCTTGTCAACCATTGTGACCTCATCGGTACCTCCTTGCCAACACTAGGGGTAATATTCTTCCGCCTGAGCTCCCCGAGCCGCAAAGGGGCCATGCACACAATACCAGAGAATCGCTAGCACCCAACTCACCTCGCAAGGTTGATCTACCACTCGTTACCCGAGTTGGGTATCCCAACTCTCACAAGGGAAGTTCAATCAAGACAAAAATTTAGCAGCATTACGTTACGCCAAAAATCCCTTATGCATACTCCTCCTCCTCCATCCTTTTTATAGAGTTTTTAAGTGATTTATTTCCCAATTTCCCATTAAATTCCTTTTTCATTAATTTAATCAGAAAAAACCTCCCCCGTACACATGTCACCCATCCCCTAGTTTCACCAAAACTTTAATTTTACTAATTATTTAATTATTCCTATTTCCCTCACCCACCTAAAAGCATTCCTAAAAACGCTCCTTTGTGTCCCATTATTCCCTTACAAATCTTAAATGACTAATGCCTTACTTAATTCCTAGTTGAGTTCAAAAATAACAAGTTCTCAAGGCAAGATTCCTTACTAAGTTAGACATTCAACTTTTTCTTTATGTCCTCCCCCCCGTTTTTTTTTGTTTCCCCTTTTTACCTAAGTTTCTTATTTCTTTTAAGTTTCACTCTTTTTCGTCTTTAACTAAAAATCAATCTAGAAAGTGTAGATAAAACAACCCTTTACCCTTTTTCCTTTTTAATTAAAATTAATTTAGCAAGTGTGATAAAACAACCATTTTTTTTTTTTTAATTTTAATCCTCCATTATGACTTGATTTTAATAAATTAAATTTGAATTTCTTACCCCCCTTCTTGTTACATGTTTAATTGTGATTATTATTTTTTATCACATGTGTTACTTATCCTTAGATTTTAATTTCACTAGGCTGGGCGGCATTTTTATTAGGGAAATTGTTTTTAAATCTTGCTTATCACATTATTCATTTTAAGGTTGACTAGGGTTATTCACTTACCCGTTGAAATCACAACATTCCCTTCAAGACACACTACATGCTCCAAGGGTGCCACTTTCCTCTTTTGTTTTCCTTGCGCGACGTTCCCTTTAGGACGCACTATGTTCTCCAAGGGTGCCACTCACCTCTTTTCATTTTCCTTGCGCAACGTGCCCTTCAGGATGCACTATGTGCTCCAAAGGTTCCACTCGCCTCTTTCTGTTTTCCTTGCATGACGTGCCCTTTAGGACGCACTACGTGCTCCAAGGGTTCCACTCACCTCTTGACTGACTTGGTAGACATCAAAAACCCCTGGAGTCAATACTCGGCTAGGTGATCTTGTGGGAGACTAAGGGCCTCTAAGGAATAAGGCCCATGCCTTATTGCATGCCCCTTAGAATCATCGTGAGTGATTATCGCAATCTTCCCTCATAACATTGTGGGTCCTGATCTCGAAATAGGTAATTGTCAATCTACAGTTCGAGCCACGACGAGAGTGCTAGTAGGCTATGGCAGTGTTGTTGTCCACACCTCCCCCTCAAGTCTCTAGTTGTCTTGCATGACCCCTCTACTCCACATGCGAGTCTAGTCAGCAAGCTATCGCCAACATGCATCCATCAACGAATCATGTCAACAACAATAATCAATCATATAACATCTAAGCATATGTACATGTGTCACATCAATAACATTCAAACCCAACAGTCCTCTCCCTGAATCGATTGAGAGTCCAAGGGGTTTCATTGATGCCTTTGCATCCTCAATGTCCAAAGTCCTGCACAATCAGGAGAACCCAGCCAATAGCACATGTCTATGTGAATACAAAAAATAACATATCGTCCATCCATAATGTCTCATAATCATAAGTGAACGACCCATAGTATAATAATCTGGATCACTTGCAAGAAAGTGTCGTCAAAGAATAAATTCCCTCAGTGTGTGCAAGAGCGAGATGTTACAATAACTGTGATTTATGTCACCTGCGTACACCTCAATAACCCTTCAAAAACTTAGTTTTGCCTCAATATGATTGTTTCCCTGAAATTTTTCCTTTGATTTCCTCATGCTGGTTATGTATCTGCTATAGATCTGGCTTCCCTTCAGAGAACCTACTCTAATACCATGTTGAAATGTCTCATACTCAACATCTTACTGTTAATTCCAAACAAATCATTTATTGAATTAAAGAACAACTGAGTAATCAACTAGACATGAAACGAAAGCATGAACAAGGAAACCAAAATGAACCATGCATAAACACCAATATTTATGGGTATAAACCCCTAGAAAATCCCCAGAGGGAAAATGAGTGTTGAGAATGATTTTATAATGTGAAAATCGGGGCTTCTGTAACAGGAATAATGGCCCACTGAGGGAAATACAACTATAGACAAAATTGGCAAAGTCTGATCTGTTGTACGGACTAGAACTGCATGCTTTTCGAGTTGTCACTACTTCTCTTCAACAAACCCATGTATGTACATGACTATATCCACTAAGACCCGCGTACACATATGGCAATCCTGTACAGAAAAATATGTACGCCGCGACACTCTCTTGTGGCTTCCTTCGACTTAAATCCACCTGCGATGTATTTGTTCTCTCTTCCTCTTTGACCTGATCTCTAGATCAAAGTATTTATTCACCTATCCAAGATCTTGAACCACAATCCTTTGTGATCCAATCCTCTTAAAAGTAAATCCTCTACTATCAAGAATCTCAAGTATCAAGTGTCTTCCTCCTTCACCCTTGCTTTTCTTTTATAATCATGAGTTACAATATATTTCTAATGTCACTTGAGATTTAGATTGCATGCTAATTAATTTTTAGCACTTTCCTCAAATATGAATTAACTAATTACATAATTAATTACTAAAATTAATTTACTTTAATAGTTCCTTTAATTAAAGTAAATCCAAGAGTGGAAGTCTTTGGATGATTTCCACACGTCTAGACACATAGACCTGTGCGTAAATACATGTCTAATGCTACTACTAACATAAACACTCTACCACCTTTCTTAATTCTTCTTCTTTAAAATCATAACAACCTAAAACTAATTCCATAGGAAGACCATCTAACCCTAGGATTTTTTCCTTTTAAAAAATCTACAAGATTTGATGTAATTCTTCCTTCCCAACTTCCTCCATCAAGGCCTAATTGTCCACATGATTGAAAAAGTAGGAAAAGTGTTTGAAAACCTTATTACTTATACTATTTTATATCAAGGGTCCTATTTCAAAAGGGATGAGAAGTAATTGTCTTCTTCAACTGCAATATCCTTGAAATATGTTGTCCACGAACCACCTCCCTTGTCAATTTTTCCATATTGATTTTATGTTCTTGCAATTAGAATATTTGTGATTTTTTTTTGTCTTTTCATATCTTGCATGTAGTCATAAGGACCTACTCTTGAGCCTCCATTATTTTTCCTTCTCTAAGAGTATATGCCTATTTTTGTCTTCCAAGAGATTTACCTCATGTTTCTATTCCTCATTCATATAACCAAAACCCTCATTTCATGTAATGTAATACGAGGGAATCATCCACTTATTTAATACTTCTATTTTATTTCTACCTTTTGTCTCTTTCCCATTGAGAATCTACCTTTTTTGCTTCTTTTAGGTTTTTTTGTAATTGTACTGAAGTAGATTCTCTTAATTTTCTATCATAAGGTTTCCATAATTTGATCTTGTTTACAAGCTCCTCCTCCTTCAAACATTCATGGTTCAACCTAAAATGGATTAGATGTTTCTCTTGTGTAGGCGTTACTTCCAAAACTATTAAATTATGGTCAAACTACCCTATCAAGGTGGCCCAACGTTTAATCTAAATGAATTAATCAAGGATTTCTTTAGAAATCAAGAAGTGATCAATCCTATAAGCAATTCATGCCTCTCCCGATCTCTTATTCCTTCGGGTGGGTGTCAATTTAGCAAGTTCAATATCCAACAAGCCTACTTGTACCGACTTTCTTATAAAGTCACTAGGAAGGAATTCCTCATCAATTTAGGGTCAAAAATATTATTTTAGACCCTCATAGGGGGAATTTTCTCTAATATCCCCTATTAGGGATAACTATTTTCCACATTTGATTTTTGAAGATTCTTATTTTTGGGCCAAATACATATAGGAATTTCTTCCCCTTTGATTATGTTTTTGACCTCTCTCTTCAATGAATCCCAATATCCCTAACACCTTTCTTGTGAAACCAAGAGTACCTTTTCTCTTAGTTTTGAGATTATATTTCGAGGGTTCCAAAGAAGTTGTATATCAAATTGTATCCTCATAATTCGTATCCACAATCAAGTTTATAGAGGACCCTGTTTGGTATTCCTCATATACCAAGGGCTCTTCAATCCCATGAATGGAAATGAGGGGTGGGAGGTTAGGGTTTTTATTTCAGAAATACCAGGAAGAAAATCACTCAAATATTCCAACCATGGTTTCTACATCTAAACCACAAGTCCCAAAAATCAAATTTTCATAGGATTTTCTTTTATTTGGAGAATGATATTGCATGGACTTACTAGATCATGGAAAACATTCCTTGTTGTCACTATTTGCATCCAAACTCATTTCCTTATGTTGGCATATGATAGAGGTCGATGTTATACTTTCAAAGGTGCATCTTGAGGATAACCAATGGTCACCTTATCCCCTAATTCCTCCTTCAAGCTTGAGATTTGGATTATTCCCCATCGTTTCTCCTCCATACCTCTTGACTTATTCCTATGATACCATATCTTTGGATGACTTGGATAATTACAATTTGTTGTAAGGTGCTCATAATTGTGGAATCATCCACATCTAAAGGGTATACCTTCCTAGTCTAAGGTTAAATGAAACAAGTCTACACCTAGTCTTATGTCCATAGTCTCCATCAATCCTTTACTAATCTCCAAACCCATAATAATTTGAGCCATTCCAAAATACCTTGAGTCATAGAAAGTCAAATAGGATTCATAGTATATGTTGAGGGTGTTCCCTATTTCCTCAAACACTTATTTTGACCATAAGATAAGAGAGAGCCTCAGAAGTTTGACCCAAACTGGGAGAACATCCACTCAAGTAGATCAAGCATCTAATTTTGTATTCCATTTTTTAAGAAATAGAGCTTCTGAACCTTGCTTCCATCATTTGTGAATAATTGTTTTAGCCTCTCCCATATCCCTGAAGACCCAAACCATTCATCCTTTTACTAGGTTCATTATTCGAGGTTTACAACTGAGAATGGGATTGAAGGTTTGGTTGGTCCAATCCTTGAAAAATTCATTGCTCATCATTCTACATGTAAATCAACTTACAAGCACCAAATCCCTGAATACCATAATGTCATTAAGCCTGGTCTTTTATCCCAAATTGAGGCAGACAAAATCCTGCAATTTTTTAATACATTTATGTTGTTTATGTTTCCTCACAGCCTTCAATTATGTGGCCCTAAACCCTTTGTATTATGGGTTGAGGAACCACTCAAATGTTTTAGTTCTAGGAACTCTCCAATAAATTTTGGCGTAGTTAAAATTTTGTTTCTTCCAATGGTGCTATAGTATGGAATTTCAAATTCTTCACATGAATTGACTAGTGGAAAAACGACATCAATGCCATCATGTGGTCAAGTTAAGCCATTTTACTTTCCTATCCTTTTTATTAAAGTATAAGGATATATGAAATATATTCCATCATGTTTCACATGTAGTGTACCTACCTTTCATTGAATAACCTTGGAAGAGATGTTGATCGATCTTGTCACTCCTTCCCTCGACCAAGCATGGACCCTAGTATCATGGTAAAACAATGATTGTTCCAATTCACCTATGATGGCCACTATTTCCTCCTCCAATAGGTGTGACACTAGGTGATAGGTTCTCCTTGAATCCGATGTGTCTCCAGGTGTGCTAATCAATGACCTGGTCCATATTCGTTGACCCTCCAACATTTCATTTGTATAATCTAGTACTTCCTCTTCCATGATCGACATAGATTCTTCGCTTGTAGCTTTCTGACTCCCTTGACACCATCACTCTTCATCTTGCATAAACCATAAGACTCGTGCCTGAAGACACCCTAGATCCAAGTGACTTTAATCCAACTGATCAAAATTATGGATATTTAACAAAGCTTCTCTTTAATATTTTCGAACATAAAAATAATATTTCCAAACAAACCAAGTAATTTCTTACAATTTGTTGATAAACCAAAGTCGATCTCAATGAAAATTAAATATCATCATCATAAAAACATTAAAATTTATTTCAATAAAATTAAAAACTCTTATTATTTAATTACCTTGTCGATTGTGGGGGTGCTCCTCTTGTTGAGGGTTTGTGGGAAGAACCCCCAAAATAACATTTTGGTTCAATCTTTTATCCATTTTGTGCATTTTCAACCAATGTTTTTTAATCCCATTGTAACTTGATTATGGTTGCAAATTAGGGTTGTAATCTGATCTATGTTAATGGATTAGGGTTTTGAATKTTGAGAAATACMTATATATTGTAATGTGAAAAATGAATTTAATATAATGAAGAAGAGAGTGTTCTGACTCTATKTCAKRATGGTTTTCTTGATTAAGACTTTCCAGGGTAAACCTTTGTGTATTGTGTGTGTGTGTGTGTGTGTGTGTCAYTRTTTTTMTTTATGTTTTGCTTGATAATTTGTATGCATCGCTTCACTTGCAAAKATTTAAAACTTACATTTGGTATTAGAGTGAGGTTATAAGCTTCATGGGGATGYCTTTGTTTTTAAGGGTTTAACTCRTTCTTGATAGACCAAGTTTATTTTGGGTTTATGATAAACTYRRTTTTAGTGTGAGCTATGTGTTGGTGATTCTTGTGTGAAAGAGGAGGGTGAGAAGTTTCAAAATTGAGATTGAAAATTTTGTTGACGGATAGAATTATATGCACTCCTATTTAAGAACATCCTATGATGAACTTGTTTGAAGGGTCCTTTCATAATTGATGAGTTACTAATAAAGAATCCATAATAGAAATGTAGAGAAAAGATTAATATATCCTAATCTTGATAGAAGTGGTGGTCAGGATCAACAGATAGGAACTTTGTGGTGAAATATCATCAAAAATAATAGAGGGATATGCAAGAGTGTACAGTGAGAACCTTGACAAACATAACCCCTAATGCTTGCAACATTGTCTCAAAGATGGGAAATTATGTTTCTTTTTCCAAATATGTAAAATGAGTATATTACAATTTAATGAATACATTTTCCTATTATTATAGATGGTTTTATACTTTATCAAAAAATTTGCCAAGTCTTTACAAGGTTTTATAATTTAGTGAAATATTCACCAAGATTTTATAAGAGTTTATAATTTAGTGAAATATTCACCAAGATTTTACAAGATTATATAATTGACTAAAATATTCTCCAAAAAATTATATATACATATTATATTATTAACAAAATAGCCTTTAGTTTTTTCTATGTATAATGGGGATTCACCCATTTCTTATACATATAAATTTAGGGGGGATTCTTAAAATCACCCCTGACTTGGACTAGTCCAAAATCATCCAGTAAACATCGATCCTCGATCGGATATAATCCTCTTAGGCATGCCATGCATCCTCACAATATCTCTAATGAAAACTCTAGCTATTCTAGGTGCCTCATACATCGTATGTATAGGAATAAAATGAGCACTCTTCGCCAGAGTGTCGACTACCACAAAAATCGAGTCGTGTCTCCTTGCCATCAGTGGATATACAATAATGAAATCCATTGAAATGACCTCCCATTTCGATTCTGGAAAGCGTGTGGCTGTAGTAATCCTCCTGGATGTCTATGTTCAACCTTCACCTGCTGAAATTCTAGACATATTGCCACGTAGTTGACTATGTCTGCCTTCATTCCTTTCTTGAAGAATAAGGGTTTAAGGTCTGCCCTCATCTTCGTGAGTCCAGGATGAGCCATGTACACTATTCCGTGAGCCTCGTTTAGGATTAAACTCCTCAACTCATCGTTGGGTGGTACGTAAATTCGACTTTTAATCTCAAAATTTCATCATTGTCCATAGTAAACCCTTCAAACCTTGGTACCATCCTTGTGTTTTGTCCGATAAAATCCTTGACCTATTTTCACCAGTCATCGTCGTGCTCTAAGGTTAGAATCTTTTCACGTAGATTCATATAAAGAGGCATGACCGAAAATATGTGTGGTCTCCAACTTAACGCATCAACCACTTTGTTCACTGTTCCCTTTATGTAAGAAATCTCGAAATCATACTTGCTAAGAAAATATGACCAACGTCGTTGTCGTGCATTCAAGTCGCTTTGTGTAAAGATGTGTTTTAGTCCACAGTGGTCCATTCTTACTTCAGATTCTCTTCCAATCTGGGAATGTCCCAAATTATCAAGGCATAAACAATGGCTATCAACTCCAAAACGTGCATTGCACAGTTTTCCTCATGTCGTCTCAACTTTCTCGATATGTAAGCTATCACTCGACCATATTGCATCAATACCCCACCTAAGCCTTCCTTGAATGCATCAGTGCATACCAAGAATTCCGCATCCATGTCAAGGACCGTTAGTATTGGTGCTGTTGTCAACAACTCCTTGAGCCTTTGAAATGCTTCCACGCATTTCTCGATCCAAACAAACTTCTTCTTCTTCTTTTAAAAATCTGTAATCAACTTTGTTATCTTCGAAAATCCCTTGACGAACCGTCGATGGTATCCTACTAAACCCATGAAGCTACTCACTTCAGGGACATTTGTTGGTGCAGACCATCCCATAATAGCCTCGGCCTTTGCGGGATCCATGGTGATACCTTCATTGGAAATGACATGCCCTAAGTAGTGAATCATCAATTTATAAAATGAGCATTTAGACAATTTCCCATACAATTTTCTCTCTTGCATACACTGTAGTACCAAGCACAGGTGCTCGTCATGCTCCTGCATTGTCTGAAAGTAAATCAAAATATCGTCAGAGAATAGTTGGACTAACTTGTCAAAGTATTCACAGAACACCCCATTCATCAAACTCAGAAATAACCTAGGGGTGTTCATCGGTCCAAACCGTAAAAACTAAACTCATAATGTCCAATCCTTTTCTTAAAGGTGGTCTTAGGGACTTCATCCTCCTTGATCCATAACCGGTGATACCCTGATCTCAAGTCGATATTTTAAAACATAGTCATGCCTTTCATCTGATCAAACAGATCATCAATCCTTGGCAACAGATACTGAATCTTGATCGTTTCCTTGTTCAATTGATGGTACTCAATGCAGAGTCTCCACGACCCATCCTTCCTTCGAATGAAAATAATAGGTGCACCCCATGGTGAGACACTGGGACATATAAGTCCTAGGTCTAACAACTCCTTTAGTTGAATTCTTAACTCCTGTAACTCCAGGGTCGACATTCGATAAGGCGTTCTTGTTATCGGTTCAATCCCCGGTTTTAGGTCTATGATAATTTCCAATTCCCTCTCCAATGGCATCCCAAGTAACTCTTCAGGGAATACATCCGTAAACTCTCTCACCATCGGAAGGTGTTCTAGACCTTGTGTGTCTCCCTTCTCGTTTAACACAAGGATCACATAAATCTTACATCCCTTGTGCAAGCTCTTTAGTAGTTGTAAGGAAGAGATGAACCTCAAGGAAACTCCTTGGTTCTAACCTACAATCACACGTATTTGTCCCTCATCATCAACCAAGCTCAATTTTTTCATCTTACAGTTGAGTATCGCCTCATGTGATTCCAACCAGTCCATACTGATCACGACGTCATAAGACATTAAGATCATGACGTATAGGTTGGCCCTAGTGACAAATTATCCCAGGTTAAGGCTACAACCCGTAACCTTCCCACCAACCTTTTGTTTAGCTCCCGAAGCCATTTCTACAAGGATAAACTTATCATGTTAGATTGATTTTACCTTAATTCTCTTTAGTGCTGCCCCAGAAATGAAGCTCTTTGTAGCACCTAGATCCATCAAAATTATAAGGGTCTGGTCAGCGATGGTACCAGACGTCTCGAGCACAGTCAACTGGTGCTCTACCTGGTGGTTATTCACCACTGCATGAATCTGATGGGCCTTGCCCAATTATCCCACAGTAGTGGTTTCGACTAACCCAGATGCTCTAGTCCTCTCCCAGAACCATTCCTCGAATAGTTCCCATGGCATGTCTTCGACTACCATGTTCAATTGCAGCATGATCATCTTCCACGATAGAAGAGCACTCCCCTTTAGTTGAAATACCGCAATGCGGGCCTTCATGTTGGAGGTATTCATGAAGTGAAAATCACATCACCATATTCTCCAACCATAACTTGATGGTTGAGCCATTCGTGAAACTCGCAGAATTAAGAATGTATCCCTCTCAAGTTCTCGGTGAAAGCTAACAGTATTGGCTAGGGTGCGTTGTGGACCCTCAGGGGTACAAGCACCCTGGCCTCATCTCAGTACAAATAGTGGATCAAGGCCTCTAACATTCCCTGAAAGGACCTTGTCAAGCCATCATCATCCATTACAAAAATTGGATCCAACCTAAGGAATTGTTCCTCCCCTTTAGGTTTAGACACTGAGGGCGCAGGCACTTCTGGAGGTGTCGCACCTCCTTCCACGACACCATGTTGCGAACCTCTGTGGCGACCTCTAATCGAGATCACCACATGGACATGTTAAAGTTTTTAATTAGTGCTAGGTTAATAATCAAGGGGTTAATGTAGTGGAAAGCATGGTGATCCACAGTCACAGGGTTGAACTCGCTCTGATACCATATGTAACAACCCCGCTCGTTACCACTACATGCGACGCGTAACAAGTGCGATTTGTTTTTTAGTAGGAAGGCCAACGACAACAACCATTGAACAATGCAACTTGACGGCGAACACAACACACACATTCTAGGAAATAGACATCATAATGACCCAATATACTAGCGCGTTACGCCGCTAGATGTAACATACAAAAATCAAGTAGACAACTAAAAAGAATACCCGCCCGTTCTAACTTGCAGGGTTAGGACCTCTAGAACACATAAGAAACATCAATTAGTTCAACACAACAACTTCCACAAAAAGTAGCCAGAACTCTCCTGGCAAAGGAGAGACCACTATTAAACGTTACCAACAGGTACAACCTCAAAAAAAAAAAAACAACATCATCCAGAAGGAAGGCGCATGATCCTAATTCAGGTTCCATATGCATTTATTTCTCAATGCGCGCAATGACCCAATCAAGGTGCCATGTCACCACAATGTGAACAAGGTGCTAGGGACCCATGTGAAAACAAAAACTTCTCATCCTTCCCATGGTGGGACATCAATCAATCCCAAGCAATAGTATTGACGTCACACATATACAAATCCTCTCAACAAAGCTATAGTAGAATTAGTTGCTATCTTACCTCTCTAGAACTCTAGATCTAAGTATTCATTGAATTTATAGTATTGAGCATTTCAATACCTCAACAATTTTACGTTAGAAGTAGAGGCTATAGCACTTTTCTTAGACTCCAACTCAGTAAACCTTTATAGATAATTCACCTTTTAGTTACCGTGCCATTATTTTCTATGTGATCTATTTTTATTACCTTATTACTGTTTTCTTTTACAATGTCGATGGGTTACCTTGGTTTGTTGAGTAATAAATTACTTCAACGCTGAAATGTTCTTCTCTACATATCATTTAATTCATCACAGAAAGTTTCACCTAACGGTGATATTTACTGCAATAAGCTAATATCTATCAACTTCAATCTTATGCAAAACTTCAAAGGCTGGTTAAGTCAGTACGTAACTAAGATTTTGACCATTTTGGCTATAGACACTCTACAATATGGGTGCAAGAAGGATTGTGGTGGCGGGTATCAGAACCCTTTGGATGCACTCCATTACTGCGATCAATTAACTTTCTAGTGTATGGTGGCAATGGATGTTCAGACTATGCAACAACCTTGTTAGAGGTTTCAATGCACGGGCAACGAAAATGATCAACCAACCAAATCGAGATATGCTTCGATTGATCATTGTCCATGCCAATACCTTCCACATCCTCTACGAAATTTTTGTCAATCCACTTAAATACGGTTAGTTAAATATCATAACGTTGTGCAACTATATGATCCATATCTATCAATGATAACGTTGTATAACTATTAATTATCAATGTATAACTATGAATGTATAACGTTGTGTAAATATTAAAGACTATAACTATCA
The DNA here is from genome assembly GCA_009831015.1 of Picea engelmannii. Taxonomy (NCBI): domain Eukaryota; kingdom Viridiplantae; phylum Streptophyta; class Pinopsida; order Pinales; family Pinaceae; genus Picea; species Picea engelmannii. Next base: position 359,452 of record ML782332.1, on the reverse strand, counting down.
ATTGATGACTATGACCATAACTATTGTTTTGTAACTAGGATAATGCTATGTAAATATCGTAAGTTATCGTTGTCTATTAATAGTTCCACTGCTTAACAATATAAATCATATCGCTAACCATTAATATAGGTTATTGTATCCAACATGAAAATCCTTGTCCACAACATGAAAGTGTTGTCTGTAAAAACACGCTGTCTGAATACAATTATAATTAAATCACTGCCTATAATCACACGTATAAAAGGGTTATTGTCTGTATATATTTAAAAATTGTTGTCTGCATTTGCATAAGTATAATTTGCTATCCATAGATGTTAAATTTGTTGTCCATAAAAATTACATTTGCATAAATATAATTGTATACTGCAGAGTAAATAATTGAAAAAACTGGTATAATGTATATGAAACATAGAGTTTACATAACCGATGTTGCAGTCATTTAAATACCGGGAATCACAGAGAATAAAATTCCATTCAAAACACAAAGTACAGAATTGCTATTCAAATGCCAACCAATCAAGTGTTGATCAATGCCAAGAAAACCTTCCATAATTAAAATCATTGTTAGAATCAGATTTGTTGCTTACTAGTAAAAGATGCTGTATTAAAATGAGAAATCGTTGTGTAATAATCAATGTGTATTAGGATATCGCTGGGTAATAATCAATAATAGGATATCGCTGTGTAATAATCAATGTATATATTAATGTATAACTAATAATAATCCATAATCGTTGTCACCATTATATGTAAATGGTTGTCTCTAATATTAGATCGTTGTCAGGAAAATCACAGACATATAATGGCTAGTAAATTACAGGTATATCACAATGAAATTGCTGGAAACAAATGCAGGTGTCTCACAATAAAATTGCTAGTAAAAACGCAGGTATAACACCATTCCAACGTAGGTAAAAAGGTAGGTATAAACACAAGTATATCACCATTCCAAATGCATGTAAAAATTCCATCCAAAAATATAACAAATCGTAGACTATCATGTAAAACAAGAATGCAAATGGTTTTATAAATAGATCTCTAATCCATTGAACTGTAGAGTTGTAAATAGTTTACAAGTAAAAGGAATGCAGACAAATCATTTAAAACGAACGCCAACATATCATTAAAAAAATAATGCAGACATATCATTAAAAAATGCAGTCATATATATTGTTGGGGTTTATATGATAATGCAGTCAGAAAAACAATAAAACGCAGAGATTTACCCCTTCCAAAATGTAGGAGATCATCATTAAAGAAACGCAGAGGATTTTCCATTCAACGTTGAGATTTTACCATAAAAAAATGCAAAGTTAATCATTCAAGGAAATGCAGAGGTAATCAATCAAAGAAATGCAGGGATAATATTTCAAGGAAACACAAGGGGTTTTTAGAGTTTAAGCAATCAAACACAGAGGTACTCGTTCACAAGAAGGTGTAAGGACTAATCATTCACCCATGAGTCAATCAAACATAGAGATAAGTAAGGGATAGACGGTTGGGAAAAAAATATCCTTCACTCATCATCCATGCACAAAAAAGCAGGGCATTAGAATCTATAGGTCTTTAAATACCGAAGTGAGGATCATTGATTCGACTCCTGGTCGACTTCTCAGGCATGGACTGATGAATAAAGGGATAAGGGATAGAAGATAAAAACACAATCTCTTCATAATAATAAATAAAACCCACACATATAAGTCATTGAAATCAGAAGTTGAGTTCGCCAAGGGAAGTCCATTTAGAATACAACAAGCAAGGGGATTACAATACTGTAGGAAAGCAGATGCAAGATAGCTCATGGCAATGAAATATTCAACCAAGCACAGAGAAATAACATGCGTAAACTTAATTTAATTGCAAGTAACAACTTAAACAGACGTACCTTAGCCAAACGCGAATGCTCCGTAGTTTTTGTCGCACGTGCGCTACTTCTAGCTCCTACTTGTCAACCGATGTGACCTCACTGGTACCTCCCTGCCAATGCTAGGGGTACTCTTCTTGCCCCTAAACCCCCCGAGCCGCAAAGGGGCCATGCACACAATACCATAGAATCGTTAGCACCCAGCTGACCTCGCAAGGTTGAGCTACCACTCATTACCCGAGCTGGGTATCCCAACTCCCACAAGGGAAGTTCAGTCAAGACAAAAAATCAGCAGCATTACGTTATGCCAAAAAGACCTGATGCATACTCCTCCTCCTCCATCCTTTTTATAGAGTTTTTAAGTGATTTCTTTCCCAATTTCCCATTAAATTCCTTTTTCATTAATTTAATTAGAAAAAACCTCCCCCGTACACATGTCACCCATCCTCTAGTTGCACCAGAACTTTAATTTTATTAATTATTTAATTATTACTATTTCCCTCACCCACCTAAAAGCATTCCTAAAAACGCTCCTTTGTGTCCCATTATTCCCTTACAAATCTTAAATGACTTATGCCTTATTTAATTCCTAGTTGAGTTAAAAAATAACAAGTTTTCAAGGCAAGATTCCTTACTAAGTTAGACATTCAGCTTTTTCTTTATGTCCCCCTGCCCCTTTTTTTTGTTTCCCCTTTTTCCTTAAGTTTCCTATTTCTTTTAAGTTTCACTCTTTTTCCTTTTTAACTAAAAATAAATTTAGTAAGTGTAGATAAAACAACCCTTTACCCTTTTTCCTTTTTAATTAAAATTAATTTAGCGAGTGTGATAAAACAACCATTTCTTTTTTTAAAATTTTAATCCTCCATTATACTTGATTTTAATAAATTAAATTTGAATTTCTTACCCCCCTTCTTGTTACATGTTTAATTATGATTATTATTTTTGACCACATGTGTTACTTCTCCCTAGATTTTAGTTTCACTAGGATGGGTGACATTTTTATTAGGGAAATTGTTTTTAAATCTTACTTATCACATTATTCATTTTAAGGCTGACTATGGTTATTCACTTACTCATTGAAATCACGACGTGCCCTTCAGGACGCACTACGTGCTCCAAGGGTGCCACTCGCCTCTTCCATTTTCCTTGCGTGGCGTTCCCTTTAGGATGCACTATGTTCTCCAAGGGTGCCACTCACCTCTTTTTGTTTCCTTGCGCAACGTGCCCTTCAGGATGCATTACGTGCTCCAAAGGTGCCACTCCCCTCTTTCCGTTTTCCTTGCATGGCGTGCCCTTCAAGACACACTACATGCTCCAAGGGTTCCACTCATCTCTTGACTAACTTGGTAGACATAAAAACCCCCTGGAGTCAATACTCGGCCAGGTGATCTTGTGGGAGACCAAGGGCCTCTAAGGAATAAGGCCCCTGCCTTATTGCGCGCCGCTTAGAATCATCGTGAGCAACTATCGCAATCTTCCCTCACAACATCGTGGGTCTTCTCGAAATAGGTAATTGTCAACCTACAGTTCGAGCCATGACGAGAGTGCTAGTAGGATGTGGCAGGGTTGTTGTCCACACCTCTCCCTCAAGTCTCTAGTTGTCCTGTGTGACCCCTCTTACTCCACATGTGATTCTGGTCAACAAGCTATCGTCAACCTAAATCCATCAACGAATCATGTCAGCAACAATAATAAATCATATAACATATAATCATATGTACATGTGTCACATAAATAACATTCAAACCCAACATTCCTCTCCTTGACTCGATCGAGATTCCAAGGGGTTTCATCGATGCCTCTGCATCCTCAATGTCCAAAGTCCTACACACCCAAAAGAACCTAGTCAATAGAACATGTCTATGTGAATACAAAAAAATAACATATCGTCAATCCATAATGTCTCATAACCATAATCGAACAACCAATAGTATAATAATCTGGATCACTTGCAAGAAAGTGTCCTCAAAGATTAAGTTCACTCAGTGCGTGCAAGAGCGAGATGTTACAATAACTATGATTTATGTCACCTGCATACACCTTAGTAACCCTACAAAAACTTAGTTTTGCCTCAATATGATTGTTTCCTTGAAATTTTTCCTTTGATTTCCTCCTGTTGGTTATGTATTTGCTACAAATCTGGATTCCCTTCAGAGAACCTACTCTAATACCATGTTGAAATGTCTCCTACTCAACATCCGACTGTTAATTCCAAATAAACCACTTATTGAATTAAAGAACAACTGAGTAATCAACTAGACATGCAACGAAAGCATAAACAAGGAAACCAAAATGAACCACGTATAAACACCAATATTTATGGGTATAAACCCCTAGAAAATCCTCGGAGGGAAAATGAGTGTTGAGAATGATTTTATTATGCTAAAATAGGGGCTTCCATAACAAGGATAATGGCCCACTAAGAGAAATACAACTATAGACAAAATTGGCAAAGTCTGATCTGTTGTACGGACTAGAACTGCATGCTTTTCGAGATGTCACAATTTTTCTTCAACAAACCCACTTATGTACACGACTATCTCCACTAAGACCCACGTACACATATGGAAATCCTATACAGAAAAATCTATACACCGCGACACTCTCTTGTGGATTCCTTCAACTTAAATCCACCTGCAATGTATATGTTCCCTCTTCCTCTTTAACCTAATCTATAGATCAAAGTATTTATTCACCTATCCAAGATCTTGAACCACAGTCCTTCGTGATCCAATCCTGTTAAAAGTAAATCCTCTACTCTCAAGAATCTCAAGTATTAAGTGCCTTCCTCCTTCACCTTTGCTTTTATTTTATAATCATGAGTTACAATCTATTTCTAATGTCACTTGAGATTTAGATTGCATGCTAAGTACTTTTTAGCACTTTCCTCAAATATGAATTAACTAATTACATAATTAATTAATAAAATCAATTTACTTTAATACTTCCTTTAGTTAAAGTAAATCCAAGAGTAGAAGTCTTTGAATGATTTCCACACGTCTAGACACATAGACCTGTGCGTAAATACATGTCTAATGCTACTACTAAAATCAACACTTTACCACCTTTGTTAATTCTTCTTCTTTAAAATCATAACAACCTAAAACTAATTCCATAGGAATACCATCTAACCCTATGATTTTTTCCTTTTAAAAAATCTACAAGATTTGATGTAATTCTTCCTTCCCAACTTCCTCCATCAAGGCCTAATTGTCCACATGATTGAAAAAGTAGGAAATGTGTTTGAAAACCTTATTATTTATACTATTGTATATCAAGAGTCCTATTTGAAAAGGGATGAGAAGTAATTGTCTTCTTCAACTGCAATATCCTTGAAATATGTTTTCCACGAACCATCTCCCTTGTCAATTTTTCCATATTGAGTTTATGTTCTTGCAATTAGAATATCTATGATTTTTTTGTATGTTTTCATATCTTGCATGTAGTCATAAGGACCTACTCTTGAGCCTCCATTATTTTTCCTTCTCTAATAGTATATGCCTATTTTTGTCTTCCAAGAGATTTAC
>ML782332.1:308592-329194 GCA_009831015.1 Picea engelmannii | reverse complement strand
ATTCCAATTCATTGTGACAACACCAGTGCCATTAGTGTCTCCAAGAATCCTGTTCTTCATTCCAAGACTAAGCATATTCCAATCAAGTACCATTTTCTCAGAGAACAAGTTTCAAACAGAATTGTTCAACTGAACTATATACCATCTACAGAACAGATTGCTGATATCTTTACTAAACCATTGGCTGCGACCCCTTTTGGATATCTTCATCAAAAGATGGGGGTTATAAACTCTTGTGTCTAATATGTGCACCTGGTCAGGGGGAGTGCTTATTGAATATCCGGTGAATTTCCTAAATGCTTATAGATGACAGGGGGAGTATGTTCTGCAACAAGATCAGTGGAAGAATGTTTCTTCTTTGACATTGATGTCAAAGGGGGAGAAAGGAGTCAAGTTCGAAATGTTTCGGGAACGGATTCAGACCTGATTGGCCAAATGCAGAGGAGAGTCTGAATGGTCGAATGCAGAGGAGAGTTGAGTCTGAATGCAAGTGTTTCCATAAATGCCAAAGGGGGATATTGTTGGCAATTTCAGTTAACAGAAAGCAAATCAGCGTATACTTGTCATTGATGGCAAGTACAGTTGTGGTTGCAGTGATGACAATAGCAATGAATAGCAGCACAACAATAATCGGAAGGAGAAGAGTCAGTGACCGTAGGATCCCATTCAAATTTCCCGAAAGAACGAGGGCCGTCAGATCTGTAGAAGTTGCGAGAGAGATAAGCCATCGGAGAATCGGGGATCGGGACTTTGAAATGTCCAGTTCACTCAACAACGAAAACCCTGAAATCGCGATATGCAATTTCGCGATTTGATCGCAGCCGTTAAAGCAAGCTTGAGATATGGAACGTTGATTTTTCTCGACGGAGAATCGGGAATCGAAGTTTCACGAGTCTCGTGAACAATGACAATGAAAACCCCGAAATCGCGATATGCAATTTCGCGATGTAATCACAGTCGTTGGATAAGGATTGCATCTGAACCGTTGATCCAACTCACGACAACAGACCACGTCAGCAAGGGACACGTGGCACAACCAAGGAATGACAGGTCTCAGGCATATTCAACACTTCAGGCGCATGTAAGTCACGAATCAGAGTGACACGTGGCAAGATCTAACACGTGTCAAACCATGTGTGACGTCAGCAGAGGCATCGGCGATCGGGACTTTGAGATGACAAAGTCACTTGACATCGAAAGTCTCAAAATCCCGGAGGGATCGGGACCGTCCATCTGAGGGACAAGTGTCGAGGATCAAGGCGCCGTCAGCATTTTGTTCATCGGGAAATCGGGGATCCCGTTGACAAGAGTTTTGTGCAAGTCAGAATCACGATCCGCGAAACCCCGATGAGTGGGGGCTAGCTGTCATCACAGCAGAGCAGGAAGACAGAGGCATAATGGAGGTCAGTTGTTAGTATAATGAAGCATCAGGATTTGGACGATCGAGAATCCCGCGGTTGTATGTGTTGAGGTATCACAAACCCCGTAGCCCCGACGAGATAAGGCTGTGGTCACGGGAAATGGTCATGTGGACCAGGGCTCAGCCAGGAGGGCTGAAGCGCATGGAGAATCGTGAAATCGCGAATCCCGTGGACATAAAAATTATGTCATCGTAAGTGCCGAAACTCCGATGGAGTGATAAGACCAAGGTCACAGAGTGATGGTCACGTTGACCGGTAGCTAAGCTCAGGAGGGCTAGAAAATGTAAGAGTTGAAACCCGGTTTAAAAGGAAAGAATTATAAAGAGTATCTAACGGTGCAGATAAAGTTGGAAACTGATCGGAGGGTTGTTGTTCTTCCTCACAGTTTAACGCTTCAGTTATGAATCCATTAAGAGAAATGGACTGATAATGACAAATCAGTTAGCGTTTCAGTTGCCATGACATATGTCCTTGTATTACCTATTGGAAGGGGAAGTTGAATCGTCTGTTCGAGAGTATAAAAGAAATAGAAACACACTGGGTTGGGTTAACTGTTCTGAAGGGAAAAAGAATAAAACAGTAAGAAGGACATGCGTGGAGTGACATTATAGATGAGGTCCAGAATGTGATGAAATGAAGAGCAGAAGCAGAGCAGAACGATAGAGCAAGCAGAAGAAGAGAAGAATGACAGAACAATGTGATGCAGAGGAGACTTGTTGGGTGGACAGAGAAAGAGAAGAATTACAGAACAGAAAAAGAATGGTAAGAAGTGATTTATCCCCATAAGTTGTCTGTGTATTCATTATTTGATAAACAAGGGTGGTTGGGAGGTGCTCGGGAGGACTGTTGTCCTCAGAGGTTCAAGTGGGAGCTTGAACACAGGAAGTTGTAGCTTCCATCTGGTTGTGGCCAGAGAAACTAGGGTGGCAGGGTGGTGCTAGGGAGAACAAGTGTTCTCTGTTATACAGGTTGAAGCCTGTGTAACTGGAAGTTGGTGCTTCCATCCAGTTGGTGCTAGAACATTTAGGAAGTTGGTGCTTCCATCCAGTTGGTGCTGGAATATTTAGGAAGTTGGTGCTTCCTTCTAGTGGGTGCTAGAGAAACCAGAGAGTTGGAGCTCTCAAACAAGTTACAGCTTATAAAACAGAGGTAACAGCCTCACATTGAGTTGGTACTCAATTGTAAATGATGTACAGAACAGAAAAAGACTGCCTGCCATTTCGAAGAAGAAGAGGTTTTCTCCCTTTATGGGTTTCCTCGTGAAAATCTGTCTCTGTGTGTATTTTATGTGTGCCTGATGATCTTTACTTTTACTGTCCATATGCTGTATATTGTTGATGACACGTGAAGAAATATTAATAATGAATTAAAAGGTATAAATTGTTTAAGCTCACCTACAACTGATTCACCCCCCCCTCTCAGTTGTTTTAGTATTTCCAACAGAGTGTGTAGTTGATTTCCTTGCTCCTTGAATTAATTGATATTTATTGTGCCCCATGATATGTATGGATGGTCATGGGTGTATTCACCTCATCCGCCCTTAAAACAGTAGTTATTGTTAAATTTAATAATGGTTTAGCAGTTGAATTCTCTTGCACCCTGGGAATTTGTGTGATGTGTGACTAATTCATAGAATACTATTGCGCACTAATCGTCATTGATGTTATTGTCTTAGCATATGTAGTCATGGTCGTGATTGTGTCGGGCGGGATGTAGACACCTCCATGTTCCTCAGAACAGTCTCCAGCCCTGAGACCTTAAATGGTTAAAATCGATGGGAACCTGGGCTTGAGCATTGCTTATGTGTCTTGGAGGTCCTAACCATTGCAGGGTAGGATGGGCGGGTAGTCAGTCTTATTATTTTTCGGTTGATTGTCATTCATTGCTTGCAGAGGTTTATGTGTGTCTTAGATCTTTTGTTGTCATCGCATTGCATGCGTCATGTTAGTCATCGTATGGCGACGCAGAGTCGAATGTATTTGTTATCCTTCTACACATGCGCACACACACACAAAAAATAAAAATAAAAAATTGCACTTGTTATAAGAGGTTTGTCATTGTATCGAGGAGGATCGTTACATAAATGTTTGATGTAAATTATTGCAAAAATGTTAAAAACCTTGAGGAAAACATTGTGTAGACATAAAAAATTCAAGGTTCTATTAGACGAGGATGATGAAATTTCTCTTTGGGATATTATTTGTAGGTATTCCTATGGAGATAAACTTACAAATAATGTGAGGCTAAGGTGAAAGAGTTCTAGCATTTTATTTCTCATGTTTCATTGAATGAAAAGGACATTGTACAACATCATATATCAAGAGATGAGTATGAAGCTCATGCCAAAAATATAACACTTGTTTCTCATGTGGAATTTCTCCATAACTTTATGGAGAGTATTTTTTATGCTAAGACCTCACTTAACACATTTGTGAAGCTTAAACCAATGTATGTTAGGCCCATCACAATTCATGACACATGTTGTTATCAATACCATGTAGAATTTTAGTTGTATTATGAGACAATTCTAGATTTTTGGAAACAAAATTGGTCAAATGGACCTCCTCCTTCTAGTGTTCATGAATTTTTATGCAATATATTATGCACCTGAGAGAATTATCAACTATTTTATTAGAAATAACATGTTAGTCGTAGAAAATGCAAACAACGTTATAATTTAACACTCTTTAGTACTTAGAATCATATTGATCTTAAGTAGTGATCCTTGATTGTGAAATATCACTATAAAGTTAAAGAGATAAGAATATGTTAAATGCACTCCTATCATAGATTCAACTACAACCTCAAAAAATATTGACTTACTTGTAGAAGATATTTCAGTGATAGATTTTATGAAGAAGTTTAGGGATCAATTATACATATAGGTTAAGCAATCTCATAGAACACAATGGTAGGAGTTATAGTTCAAGTAATCACATGATGTATTTCCAAAAGGAATGATATTTTTAGTGGTTAATTTCGCTAAGAATTACACTATCACTCCATATAGGGAAAAAAAAAGTTAGCATTATCATTCATACCAAGTTTCTATAGTTATGCATATTTTGTATAGACACACAGAATTTGTATCAATGGTTGTGATGGAAACATAGATAATCATGAAGTGATTAAGGAATATCATTGTTACATTACTGATGTTCATAAACATGAGATATTTTTTGTTTAACATTGTTTTGATTTACTATATAAATAATTAATGAAAGGAGGGGTACATTTTAAAGAATATTGGTTGCGATTAGATCGTTGTTTTGGTTAGTTTAAATCAACACCATCATTTTCATGGTTGTGTCAACTTCATAAGAAAATGAACATTCTTCACACTTGGATTTTCTTTGAGTCAAGGCATGGTAAAGGCGAGCATGATGACATTAGTGCCCACACCAAATGGGCATTGGGGAGAAACCAATTGAATCATTTGAATGATTTCAACTATTAACTCGTGAAAAATAATTTTAATTCATGATTCAATCCAAGGATGGTTCATGCGCATAAGTAAGCATGATAACAATTTATAGTTAATTAAATATATATGTGTTTTTATGTTGAAAAAAATATTTATTTATGAAATTTGACATGAACAAATTCCTTTGTCTCAATCAAGTTCTTTTGGAATATTGCAACAGGCAATGTTGGTAGATCGATGCCATGTAATTGTACATGAGTACTTGTAACAAAGGATTTACACTCCATTAGGAGTAAGAAATGACAAATGTATACTCAATTAATAAATAAAAGTATTTTTTTTCTTTTTTATGGCTTGTATTGGTGATGTAGAGTAGAGTGTTAAAACCAAAATAACATATTTGTCAAACCATGGAACATGAAGAACTAAGACCATCACTACCATTTTGAAATGCAATCAATATGGTTATGGACAATGAAGTGTTGTATTGACAAGGATTATGATCGTGTTTGTGATATCATTAGAGAAGGTGATGTCTTTGCTATCCTTGCACTAGAAAATATCTAGAAAATGTGCACTACTATTAAATAAAATGCATTAGGTCACAAAACACAATAATACAAGAGTTTTAAGATCCCTAAAGTTATATATTGGTTGAATGGTTTTAATGAGACATTTCTTTGAAAAATTCAATAAATTGAATGAGCAAAATGATTGACTAAATGTTATATGTACCTAGTATAGTCATTTGGTCATAACAACCAAGTTACACTTGAAACAAGTGAAGAGTGGGAAAAAATCCAAAAGACAAAAATGAAAAATCATGAAACCTTCTTTAGGTTGTCGCACTAACACATTTCATATGAATGGTAACACATTTCATATGAAAGGAAAATTTCTTGATGAACATTAATGGCTTGAGGTTTGGAAATAGTTTTTATGTTAAACTGTATAGCATTGGACTCTATTTAAATCATTTCACTAAATTTTGTCTTTAATATATGTGAATTTCTCATAATAATTGATTGCATTTTGGAAAATATGCAGTTTGGAAAATATAGTGTCTTAACATGCAACAATTTTTTCTATTTTATTGATTGACTTGTTAAATTTTATGTATAGTTGAACTTGTACCTAATGATTGGTGCATTATTTAAAATTAAGTAAAACTCTAAATACCGTTGAATTAATTATTATATACAAGAATCCCATCTAAGTACTAAATATGAATATATCAATGATACATTTATGACGTTTTTGATTGGCTTAAAAACATATATAATTTGTATGTGTTATGTTGAGATAAAAAGTAGGTTTCATTGACTTACAAATTATATTTAAACAAGTGATAAGTATATTATAGAATATGAAGAATTTATAATTTATATATTATAAAATATGAATAATTAATAATTTCTTTATTGATGAGAAACATGCTTCCAACCTCTAAACACCAATATTCTTGTTTGTTTTATGTGAATGTTTATCATTATTAATATTATTTTTAAAACTTTTCAATTAGGTTATATTTTTTTTTTCAAACACGTGTGGTTGTGGATAAGTAACCACATTAAAAAATTCCATAGTCTCTTTCATATGTTTCCTCTCATGATTAGATAATGAATTGATATAAATAATTTTTAAAACACATTTTAAAATATAAAGTTGTTTACATTGTTTATAGTAATTGTTTGTAAATTAAATGATCATTTATGATTTTATGGTTTTTAATTTTTCTATATTGATTTTTTTTTTATTAATGATGGAAACTTATGAGTATGATTATTGCATATTTTTATTTTTTATTATAAATATTGTAATGATAGAAGATTAGATAATGATTGCATATTTTATATGTCATTATAGTTATGGTTAGAATTAAAGGTGAGATGAATTTAATTAGTTGTTAAAGATATTCAACATATATATGATTTTGACACAAACATAAGATATAATGTTCATGCATGTAAACAAATAATCTAGTAATAAAATTATATATATATATATATATATATATATATATATATATATATATATATATATATAATCTACGCCATCAAAACTAAATTATATTAAATGATCATCTAGCTAAACATGAAACCATGAAAACTAAATCCCACAATCACTTTTGGCATCATTTTCCACAAAGTCATCTAATGTGGACTAAAGATTGAAAATAAAAGTTAATATATAAGTTTATAAAAATAAATTCAAACTAAAAAAATCTTTTAAAAATGTGAAGTTTCAAACATTATCCTTTAAATAGTGATACATGTGTTGCCGAGGGATATTTTGTGGTCATTACTTTCTCAACAATCTCATGTTCTATACCACTAGCATGAAAATTCGTTAAAATTTGAGGTCCATGCTATAAAATTTAAGCGATTTAGTAATTTACAAGTTTAAGCAACAAATTATATATAGAAATTGGTTTGTTTAAATTCTAGGTCTTTTTGTGTATTGGTTGATTAGGTGGGTTTGAGGTTAAACTAGTATACACACATTGCATCTTAAATGTATTGAACAACCTGTAGTGATAAAATAAATTGTATAATGTAAAAAATATGATTAGTAATTTCAAGATATATACAAAAAAATAATATAACACACACACTTGGAGCCCGAGTCGATTCTTAATAGGGACTTGGATGTATGTTTCTACCCAATCAACAAATTCACACAATCGTTACGACTACAAGCGAAGAAACAAGTGCAAAAAGTCAATTCTTAATAGGGCTTGGATGTATGTCTCGATCCCAATTGTTACGACTACAAGCGAAGCAAAAAGAGCAATTTTTTTTCTTTTTGTTTTTAGGCAAGGAGGCAATGACGACAACAGTTGGACCACACAACCTAACGAAGAACACAAGCATGCAGATCAGACAACAGACAACATCGACTCAACGCACTAGCACAACAAGCAATTGGGTGAAGCATGCATAAATCAAAATATATAAACGACTACTCCCCCGACACAAACATGAAAATGCCTACAAGCTAAAGGACAACATCCACAATCCCGACAACTCCAAGTCGTTGTCCTGCGCGTGCTCCTTCCATCTCCCGCTTGCCGACCAATGTGACTTCAGCGGTACCTCTCAACCAACGCTAGGGGTACTCCTCTTCCCCCTGAGCCCCCCGAGCTACAAAGGGGCCACACACACCAAACCAAAGAACATCTACCACCCAACTCACCTCGCAAGGTCGAGCTACCAGTCGTTACCCGAGCTGGGTATCCCAACTCCCACAAGATAAGTCAATCAAGACAAACATTCTGCAGTGTAACGTTACGCTTAAAAAATCAAATCCATACTCCTCCTCCTCCATCCTTTTTATAGAGTTTCTAAGTGATTTCTTTCCCAAAATTCTCATTTAATTTATTTTTTAATTAATTTAATTCAGAAAAACCTCGCTCGTACATATGTCACCCATCCTCCTAGTTGCACCAAAACTTAATTTCATTAATTATTTAATTACTCCTATTTCCCTCACCCACCAAAAAGCGTTCCTAAAAACGTCATTGGTGTCCCAATATTCCCTTACACATTTTAAATGACTTACACATTTACTAATTCCTAGTTGAGTTCATAATTAGTAAGTTCTTAAAGGCAAGATTCCTTACTAAGTTAGACATTCAACTTTTACCTTACACTTCCCTTTTTCTTTATGTTTCCCCTTTTCCCCTTAGTTTCCTATTTCTTTTAAGTTTCCCTCTTTTCCCCTTTTAACTAAAACTCAAACTAGTAAGTGTGGAAAAACCACCTTTTACCCATTTTTGTTTTTAATTAATAAAATTTAATTAGCCTGTGTAGAAAAAAACAATCATTTCTTTTTTTAAAATTTCAATCCCCCAAAATAATTTGATTTTAATAAATTAATTGAATTTCTTACCCCATTCTCGTCACATGTTTAATTATGATTATTATTTTTTACCACAGGTGTCACTTAGACCTAGATTTTAATTTCACTAGGCTAGGAGAAATTTTATTAGGGAAAAATTGTTTTTAAATCTTACTTGAGACAACATTCATTCTAAGGCCATCTATGTTTATTCACTTTCCAGTTAAAAACACAATGTGCCCTTCAGAACACACTACGTGGTCCAAGGGTGCCACTCGCCTCTTTCTATTTTCCTTGCGCAACATGCCCTTTAGGATGCACTACGTGCTCCAAGGGTGCCACTCGCCTCTTTCCATTTTCCTTGCGCGACGTGCCCTTTAGGGTGCACTACGTGCTCCAAGGGTGCCACTTTCCTCTTTCTATTTTCCTTTCACGACGTGCCCTTCAGGATGCACTACGTGCTCCAAGGGTGCCACTCGCCTCTTGACTAACTTGGTAGACATCAAAAATCTCTGGAGTCAATACTATGCCAGGTGATCTTATGAGAGACTAAGGGCCTATAAGGAACAAGGCCCCTGCCTTATTGCGCACCCCTTAGAATCATCGTGAGTGACTGCCGCAGTCTTCCCTCACGGCATCGTGGGTCTTCTCAAACTAGGTAATCATTAACCTACAGTTCGAGCCACAACAAGAGTGCTAGTAGGCTGTGGTAGGGTTGTTGTCCAAACCTCTCCTTCAACGTCTCTGGTTGTCGTGTGTGACCCCTCTACTCCACATGTGAGTCTGGTCGGCAAGATATCATTAGCCTACATCATCAAAAAATCATGTCCACAATAATAATCAATCATCATAACACTTAATCAGATGTACATATGTCATATCAACAAAATCAAACCCCAATAGTCCACTCCCTAACTCGATCTGGAGTCCAAGGGGTTTGATCGATGCCTCTGCATCCTTGAGGTCCAAAGTCCTGTACACTCAGGAGAACCCAATCAATAGCACTTGTCCATGTAAATACAAAAAATAATATATCATCATATCCATCATGCCTCATAATCATAATCAAACGACCAATAGTATAATAATCTGGATCACTTGCAAGCAAGTGTCCTCAAAGAATAAGTTCGCTCAGTGCACACAAGAGCGGGATGTTACATAGACCCACTCTTGGTCTAAACTTTGTCCCAAAGTTTCATAATATGTAAGTGCTGAAATAATGTGTATCTAGTGTCAAAGTCTATCTATCAAACAAAAATTAGTGTCAAAGTCTATCTATCAAACAAAAATGCAAACTTCTTGCGCATATCAGATGCGTCCTCCCAGGTCGTCAAGTGCAGACTATAGTTGTCCCACTGGACCTTGACTTGATCTACTGTTTGATGTTGTAGAGTTTGAATGCGATGATCCAGGATGCGGATCGGCTCAGCCGTGAGCGCACCCTTGTCAGATACCTGCAAGGAACTCATGTCAATAACATGTGTAGGATCACTAATATAATGTCTCAAAACAGATACGTGAAAAAAACCGTGCATACACCTCAAAGAATCAATCAAGGCTAGTCGATAGGCCACAATCCCCTTCTTGTCCACAATCTCGAAAGGTCCCACGAACTTAGGATATATTTTAGCACCCTTTCTAAACTTGATAGAACTCTTATGCGGTTTTACCTGTAAGAAGACTCGATCACCAAATTCGTAACTACGGTCGACACGGTGCGCATTGACATAACTCTTTTTCCAATCCTGTGCTTCTTTGATCCTTTGTCTTATTGTTTTCATTTGATATTCCATTTCTTGGATCACTTCTGGTCCCACCAGGACCCTATCCTCAAGCCGATCCCAACTCAAAGGCATCCAACACAGTCACCCATAAAGAAACTCGAAAGGTGCCATCTTAATGGTGCTTTGGTAACTATTGTTATATGCGAATTCTACCAGTGGAAAGAATTCTTCCCATTGTTTATGTTGATCCATCACGTACATGCGCAACATGTCTTCCAAGACTTGGTTTGTTTGTTCGGTCTTCCCATCTGTCTCTGGGTGGTACGCATTACTAAAGTTAAGTTGGGTTCCCAAGGCCTCTTGGAAACTAGTCCAAAATCATCCGGTAAACACCGATCCTCGATCGAATATAGTCCTCTTAGGCATGGAATGCAGCCTCACATTCTCACTGATGAAAAATATAGCTATGTCAGGTGCCTGATACGTCATATGCACATGAATAAAATGAGCACTCTTCTTCAGAGTTTTGACTACCAAAAAAATTGAGTTGTGTCTCCTTGTCGTCAGTGGCAATACAACAATGAAATCCATCAAAATGACCTCCCATTTCAATTCCAGAATAGCGTGAGGTTGTAGTAATCTTGCTGGATGTCTATGTTCATCCTTCACCTGCTGACATTCTAGACATCTGGCCACATAGTTGACTATGTCTGCCTTCATTCCTTTCAAGAAGAATAAGGGTTTAAGCTATGCCCTCATCTTCATGACTCCTGAGTGAGCCATGTACATTGCTCTGTGATCCTTGTTTAGGATCAAACTCCTCAACTCGTCGTTCGGTGATACGTAAATTCAATTTTAAATCTCAATAATCCATCGTCGTCAAACGTAAATCCTTCAAATCTTGGTACCATCATTGTGTTTTTTCCAATAAAATCCTTGGCCTCTTTGTACCAGTCATCGTCGCATTGTAAATTTGGAATCCTTTCACGTAGATTTGTCTGAAGTGGAAACACCAAAAATATGTGTGGTCTCTGACTCAATGCATATTCCACTCGGTTCATTGCTCATTTTATGTAAGTAATCTTGAAGTCGTACTCGCTAAGCAATTTCAACCAACGTCGATGTCGCGTGTTCAAGTCGCTTTGCGTAAATATGTGTTGTAGTCCACAGTGGTCCATTTTTAGTTCAAATTTTTGTCCAATAAGGTAGTGCTCCACACTCTCAAGGCATATACAATAGCTAACAACTCCAAATCATGCGTCACATAGTTTTCCTCATGCCTTCTCAACTGAGATGTAAACGATCACTCGACCGTCTTGCATGAAGACTCTGCCTAAGCCTTCCTTGGTTGTGTCAGTGCATACCAAGAATTCTGCATCCATGTCAGGGACCTTTAGTATCGGTGTTGTTTTCCACAACTCCTTGAGCCTCCGAAATGATTCCGCACATTTATCGTTCCAAACAAAATTCTTGTTCCTCTTCTGCAATTCCGTGATCAGATTTGCTATGTTCGAAAATCCCTCGATGAATCATCGATAGTATCTTGCTAAACCCATGAAGCTACGCACTTCTGGGACATTCGTCGGCGCAGGCCATTCCATAATAGCCTAGACCTTTGTTGGATCCACGAAAATACCTTCGTTGAAGGTGACATGCCCTAAGTAGTGAATCTTGGATTGGTAAAATGAGCATTTAGACAATTTCCCATACAATTTGTTCTCTCGTAGACACTGTAGTACCAAGCGCAAGTTCTCATCATGCTCCTCCATCGTCCAAGAGTAAATCAAAATATTGTCAATGAATACTTGGACGAACTTTTCCAAGTACACTCAGAACACCCCATTCATCAAACTCATAAATACCCCTAGGGCGTTTGTCAATCCAAATGGTAAAACAATAAACTCGTAATGTCCAAACCTCGTCTTAAAGGAATTCTTAGGGACGTCGTCCTCCTTGATCCGTAACTAGCGATACTATGATCTCAAGTCGATCTTTGAAAACACTGTCGCACCCTTCATTTGATCAAACAGGTCATCAATCCTCGGCAACAGATATTGATCCTTGATTGTTGCCTTGTTCAATTGATAATAGTCAATGCAGAGTCTCCAAGACCCATCCTTCTTTCGTATGAATATAACAGGTGCACCCCACAGTGACACACTAGGACGTATGAGTCCCAAGTCCAGCAACTCCTTCAGTTTCATTCTCAACTCCTGTAACCCCGGGGTCGACATCCGATAAGGCGTTCTTACTATCGGTTCAGTCCTCAGATTTAGGTCTATGGTAAACTCCAATTCCCTCTACGATGGCATCACATATAACTCCTCCGGGAAGACATCCGCAAACTCTCTCACCACAGGAAGGTGTTCTAGACCTTTGGCTAACCCCTTTTCGTTTAACGCAAGGATTGAATACAACTTACACCCCTTGCGCATGCTCTTTTGTAGCTGCAAGGAAGAAATGAGCCTCAGGGAAATGCCCTTGTTTCGACCTACAATCACATGTCTATGTCCCTCATCATCGACCAAGCTCAACCATTTCGTCTTACAGTTGAGTATCGCCTCATGCGATTCCAACCAATCCATACCGATCATGATGTCATAATATCCTAAGATCGTGACGTACAGGTTGACCTTGGTGACAAACTCTCCTAGGTTAAGGGTACAGCCCGTAACCTTCCCTCCAACCTTATGTTTGGCTCCCGAAGCCATATCTACAAAGATAAACTCATCCTATTCGACTGCCTTTACCTTAATCCTTTTTAGCGTTGCACCAGAAATGAAACTCTCGGTAGCACCGGGATCTATCAAAATACTAAGGGTCTGGTCAACGATGGTACCTAATGTCTCGAGCACAGTCGACTGGTGCTCTTCCTAGTGGTTATTCATCGTTGCATGAATCTAATGGGCCTTGCCCAAATCTCCCACGGTAGTGGGTCTGGTTGATCCAGATGCTCTAGTCCTCTCCACTAGGCAATCACGCTGGTAGTGTGGCTCCCCACATGTCCAACACCCCTTGTTTGGTCCAATACTCCTAGTACCCAAAGTAGAAGCTGACGGCCCACCGGCTTGGAATCTTGGTCTGTTCTGTTGAATAGGCCTAAACTGCTACTGCTGCGGTTGACGTTTTTATTGATGTTGTGGTCCTCAGTAAGGAGTCCGCTACGGATTCATTGGTCGTCGAGGTGTAGTGAAAGTGGATCCTCTCTAGAAGCCACGATATCCCGGTGAGTGCCTAGCTGGCGTCTGATGTTGTTGTGCACCAGATGACACCTGCCCTACTGGTCTCAGTGGAGTCCGGCTCTAAACCCCATTGATAAGCTCCTCCTCTGCTATGAGGGCCTTCTGGACAACATCATGCAAGGTATGAGGCATCATAATCCTAACCTTTTGTGTATGCTGACATTAAGGCCAAACAAGAACATGCTGACCTTAAGTTTCTTAGTATTTAGGTGCGGAGCGTATCGAAGCAAATCCATAAAACGGGCCTCGTACTCGGGCACCGTATGGTCGCCCTGTCACAAGGCATTGAACTCATTGAGTTGATTCTCAATGAATTCCTCTGATAGGTACCTCTCTCAGAATCGTTTCTCAAATAGTTCCCATGACACGTCTTCGACGACCATGTTCAATTGTGGCAGGAGCGTCTTCCACCATAGAAGAGCATTCCCCTTCAGTTGAAATACCTCCATGCGAACCTTCATGTTGGAGGTATATTCATGAAGTAAAAATCACATCACCATATTCTCCAACCATGCCTCGATGGCACCAAAGAACTAAGGAGATTTTACCTTCTCGAGTTCGTGGTGAATGCTACCAGTACCCTCAGGGAGTGTCGACGCCCTGGCCTCATCTCTGTCCAAACGGATGATCAATGCCTCAGACATCCATTGGAAAGACCTCATCATCCCAACCACATCACCCATCGCTATATGTTCCTGTCTAACAACCTGTTCGTCTCCCTAGGGGTTACACCCCTCAGGCATGGATGTTACTGGAGGCGTCGTGCATCCTCCCCTAGCACCATGTCGTCTGCCTCTGCGGCGTCCTCTAACCATTATTACCTGCATGAATACAAATCAAATTAATTAGAAACCTTTAATCAGAAATAAATTAACGAAATCTGTAGTGATCCCAAGTCGCAGGTCGAACCCCCTCTGATACCATATGTAATGAACCCAATTGTTACGACTACAAGCGAAGAAAAAAGTGCAATTTTTTTTTTTTTAGGTAGGGAGGAAATGATGACAATAGTTGAACCACACAACCTAACGATGAACACATGCACATATATCAGGAAACAGACAAAAACAACTCAACGCACTACTCAACGCACTAGCACAACAAGCAATTGGACGAAACAATGTATAAATCAAAAGATAGAAATGACTACCCGTCCGACACAAACATGAAAATGCCTACAAGATAAAGGACATCCACAATACCGAAACAACGACCTCGACGGCCAGTAAATAGAACCTCTATGGCACTCAAACCAAACACAAGAAGGCGTTACAACCCAAGCACCAACAATAACTATAACGAACAAACGCCCACAATGGGTAGCACAGACTCTGGCCAGTTATCATTTTCCTCTTTCCATTAGGGCATGCAATGATCCCCTCTTCAGGAATCATGTCATCACCAGGTGATAGGTTCGAAAACAACCATGGCACAACAACATAACAACTAACCCCTGACAACTAACCCTAGAACCCAAATGACAAGTCAACAAGATGACTATGACTTTCACACAACATAATAATTTCCTTGCACAACAAGATCAATCTGCACATATTAAATGATTATTATAAAACAATAGTTCGTTGCATCTATATTCCAATTCCCAATGTTAGATAAGTATAAATCACTTTCCTTTAAAACTGAAAATAGATTGCTATCTTTTAAGACTCGAACTATACACCAAATCAAATAGTTTTAGTGCAACTGAACGCCAATTTATTTACATAACGATAAATCGATTACAAGTAATTGTTGTGACATGTCAATCCAATATATCGCTAGCATGTAAGTCACTATCAAATAATTTGCAACTTAACAATAAGAGAAAAGACGAGGAAAAACACTATAATCACTGTCTAAATAAAGGAGATATTGTATCTATATAAAAGCACTATCAACCATCCATTTGTTTTCTAAAAAGGTATGCTAATCATTGTGTAAATAAATATAAAATATATTATTGATGTCTAAAATTTACTGTTTAAAATATACAATTAAAACTAAGACTATCACTTCACATTTTACAGGTTGTCTATTACATTCGCAATTAAAACGTTGTCTATAAAAGATAAATATTCACTCAGCATGAATCAAATCACTCACAAAAAGGTTGTTCAATATAAATTCTACCAATGATGTTTATATAATCAAGAATTCTGTCAAACGCGGTCAATAAACATTAAACTATCGACATATTAAAACTGTCAAAGACGCAGATACCATATGTGTAAATCGTTGTTTCTAATTTTAGTAAATCTCTGGCACATAATAAATATCCAACGTTGTCACTAATGCTAAACAATGCTAACAATGACATCGTTGATCGAAATATGATATTGCCGAGTGGAAATTGATAAGGTTGTGTGTGATGATGACGTTGTGCAATATAAATCACTGCCAAAAGAGTATAATTCGCTAACCAAACTGTCAAAAGAGTATTATTTGCTATCATTATTATATCACAAAGTATGATAACGTTGTGTTTCAAATCGTTGTCCTAATATTAATATAATTACTATGATATCATAAACATAGTTGTGACACATGCTATCCTAATAATATAGCTATCAATATTAAATACACTCACTGTGATAGCATAATAGAATCGCTATGACACATCATAAACAATTTGTTGAGTTATCTTAAAGGGAATCACTGCGACATCCTAAACAAACTCGTTGTCATAACAAAAACAGTCACCATGATAGCCAAATAAATGGCTGGAATACATTTGAAAGGAAAACCAGATATATAAAGAAAAAAAACGCAGCCTTATCCCTTCATACAGAAACACAGTCGGGTATCAAAATATGCAGTCGGGTATCAAACAAAATTGGATATTAATTGCAACCATTGATAGCATCAATCCACTGTCAATTAAATGTTTAAAAAAAATGCAAACCTAACAATAATGAAATCACTGGCAGGGTTGTGTGTGGTTGGGGAAATCTAAAACACTGTCAGGAAATTTGAATGGGTGTAAAGAGCGTTGTGTTTGGCTAAATAAAAACGCATGGTAAATTTGCCTTCAAATGTAATAAATCACAAAGGGAAAAATTCGTGGTTGAATGTATTGAGACGCAGAGTAAATTTCCATCAAATATAATAAATCACGGAGGGAAAAATCCGTAGTTGAATGTATTGAAACACAAAGTAAATTGCCATCAAAATATAATAATTTGCAGAGGAAAATCGCAGGCCAGATGGATTAAAGATGCAGAGCAATTTCGCCATCGAAATGTAATAATTGTAGAGGAAAAATTCGTGGTTGAATGCTTGCAAGGAGCCATGGATTTCGTAGTGTTTATGTATCCAAATCACAGAGTAAATTATGGAGTTTTTGTGCAATTATAAATACAATTCGTTGTGTGTAAGATTCCAAGAAGAGTGGGTTGAATGTTGGGTAAACATGGGTGAAAACGCAGAGATTAACAAAACAGAGTGATCACACGCCGAGATCATTTAGAACATGGAGATGATATAACATGCAGAGGCCAATGCAAACACAGAGATCAAAACGTAGAGGAAATCAATCTCAAGATAGCGCAAGACCAATCGTGTATCCATGAATCAATCAATGCAGAGATAGTAAGGGTAGATGGATGGGAAAAAATTATCCTTCGCTCATCATCCACGCACAAAAAAGCAGGGAATTAGAATCTATAGGTCTTTTAACACCGAAGTGACGACCATCGATTTGGCTCCTAGCGGACTACTTAGGCATGGACTGATGATCTAGGGATAAGGACGAAAGATAAAGCACAATCTCTTCATAATGATCAATAAAACAATACATAATAGTCATAGAAATCAGGGATCGGGTTGCCAAGGAAATCAAATCACAAGCAGCGAGCGTAAAGCTATGATGTCTTTAAGTCCTTGATTAAAAATTCTGAGTAAAACACATTTCTTTACGCAATAGAAGTACAGTGATGAAAGCACAAGAAAACTAATAATATACCATTCAAATAAATGCATGTGTACCGTAGCCCAAGGTAATAGCTCTGAGTCGTTGTCTCGTGCGTGCTTCGTCCAGCTCCCGCTTGCCGACCGATGTGACTTCACCGGTACCTCCCAGCCAATGTTAAGGGTACTCTTCTTCCCCCTTAGACCCCTGAGTTGCAAAGGGGCCACACACACTAAACCAAAGAACAACTAGCACCCAGCTCGCCTCGCAAGGTCGAGCTACCACTCGTTACCCGAGTTGGGTATCCCAACTCCCACAAGATAAGTCAGTCAAGACAAAAATTATGCAATGTAACGTTACGCATAAAAGATCATATCCATACTCCTCCTCCTCCATCCTTTTTATAGATTTCTGAAGTGACTTTTTTTCCCAAAATTCCCATTTAATTTATTTTTTCATTAATTTAATTCAGAAAAACCTCACCCATACAAATGCCACCCATCCCCCTAGTTGCACCAGAAATTAATTTCATTAATTATTTAATTACTCCTATTTCCCTCACCCACCAAAAAGCGTTCCTAAAAACACTCCTTGGTGTCCCAATATTCTCTTACACATTTTAAATGACTTACGCCTTTACTAATTCCTAGTTGAGTTCATAATTAGTAAGTTCTTAAAGGCAAGATTCCTTACTAAGTTAGACATTCACCTTTTTCCTTACACTTCCATTTTTATTTATGTTTCCCCTTTTTCCTTTAGTTTCCTATTTCTTTTAAGTTTCCCTCTTTTCCCCTTTTAACTAAAACTCAAATTAGCAAGTGTAGAAAAACCACCTTTTACCCATTTTTGTTTTTAATTAATAAAATTTAATTAGCCTATGTAGAAAAAAACAATCATTTCTTTTTTAAAATTTTTAATACCCCAAAATAATTTGATTTTAATCAATTAATTGAATTTCTTACCCCCTTCTTGTCACATGTTTAATTATGATTATTATTTTTTACCACAAGTGTCACTTAGACCTAGATTTTAATTTCACTAGGCCGGGCGACATTTTTATTAGGGAAAAATTGTTTTTAAATCTTACTTGACACATCATTCGTTCTAAGGATGTCTATGTTTATTCACTTTCCAGTTAAAAACACAATGTGCCCTTCAGGACGCACTAAGTGCTCCAAGGGTGCCACTCGCCTTTCTCCATTCTCCTTGCGCGACGTGTCCTTCAAGACACACTATGTTCTCCAAGGGTGCCACTCGCCTCTTTTTCGTTTTCCTTGCACGACATGCCCTTCAGTAGCACCACGTGCTCCAAGGGTGTCACTTGCCTCTTTTCATTTTTCTTGTGTGACATTCCCTTCAGGACGCACTACATTCTCCAAGGGTGCCACTTGCCTCTTTCTGTTTTCCTTGTGCGATGTGCCCTTCAGGACGCACTAAGTGCTCCAAGGGTGCCACTCGCCTCTTGAATGACTTGGTAGATGTCACAAACCCCTGGAGTCAATACTCTGCCAGGTGATCTTGTGGGAGACTAAGGGCCTCTAAGGAATAAGGCCCCTGCCTTATTGTGCGCCCATTAGAATCATCGTGAGTGACTGTTGCAGTCTACCCTCATGGCATCGTGGGTCTTCTCGAACCAGGTAATCGTTAACCTACAGTTCAAGCCACGACGAGCGTGCTAGTAGGTTGTGGCAGGGTTGTTGTCAACACCTCTCCCTCAACGTCTCTGGTTGTCGTGCGTGACCCCTCTACTCCACATGTTAGTCTAGTCGGCAAGCTATCGTCAACCTGTATCATCAATGAATCATGTCAACAATAATAATCGATCATCATAACATCTAATCAGGTGTACATATTTCATATCAACAAAATCAAACCCCAATAGTCCACTCCCTGACTCGATCCGGAGTCCAAGGGGTTTCATCGATGCCTCTGCATCCTTGAGGTCCAAAGTCCTGCACACTCAGGAGAAACCATTCAATAACACTTGTCCATGTAAATACACAAAAGAACATATCATCATATCCATCATACCTCATAATCATAATCAAATGACCAATAGTATAATAATTTGGATCACTTGCAAGCAAGTGTCCTCAAAGAATAAGTTCACTCAATGCACACAAGATCGGGATGTTACAATTACTTTCTCAATAATCTCATGTTCTATACCACTAGCATGAAAATTCATTAAAATTTGAGGTCCATGCTATAAAATTTAAGCGATTTAGTAATTTACAAGTTTAAGCAACAAATTATATATAGAAATTGGTTTGTTTAAATTCTAGGTTTTTTGTGTACGGGTTGATTAGTTGGGTTTGAAGTTAAACCAGTATACACACATTGCACCTCAAAGGTATTGACCAACCTATAGTGATAAAATAAATTGTATAATGTAAAAAATATGATTAGTAATTTCAAGATATATACAAAAAAATAATATAACACACACACACACACTTGGATCCCTAGTCGGTTCTTAATAGGGACTTGGATGTATGTTTCTACCCAATCAACAAATTTACCAATGCACAAACAATGAGCCTCCTAAAAATGTTGGTACAAACATACATTGTAAGTGTAATTTATTTTCATTAAATGCAAAAAATGTTATTTGATATAATCTTTTATGCAAGGTGTACCCAATCTATAGTAGCATAAGTGGCCATTGTAGGGAAAAACAAAATAGCCATCATATTTGGGCCAAAATTAGGTTGTGTACGCATGAAAATCAAATGCACTTGAAATGTTAAATGTTTAATCTAGATATATATACATTTGAAATTTAAAACTTCATAATATAGATATTATTTCTACCTCTATGTTACTTCCCTCATGGAGAATATACTATGTCCTAGTAGTGAAGTCGTGATCATTAATATATGCCATATATATTGCTTAAATTTTAATAAATATGTGATATTTCTAGACCAAATATATATATTTTGATTGTCACCAAAAATCAATGAACTATAATTATTTGTGTTTTTACCTCACCCATAGATTGTAGTTATTGAGCAATGAGTTCCTCAAAAAATATTTATATA
>ML782332.1:282941-294355 GCA_009831015.1 Picea engelmannii | reverse complement strand
ACTAAGCTGGTCCAAATTAACTATAAAAATTGATTGATAAGAAAGACAAATTAACTATAAAACTTAATTGAGATATTAAAAGGGAGAAAGTATTCATTAATAACAAAGGCAAATTAACTATAAAACTTGATTGATATGTATAAAAGGAGAAAGTTTTCTAAAGATATAAAAGATATGAGTAAAATTTGATTGCTATGTATAAAAGGAGAAAGTATTCTAAAGATATAAAAAATATATGTAAAAATCTTAGCGGTTAAAGTATGGTGATAAGAATTCAAATTTGTTTTCATAAAATTACACAATTTAAAATAGTCCAAAATAAAATTCCAAGGATTATTAAAATGAATAATTTTGTAATGAAAATTTAAACATTGTTAAAATGGATAATTTTATAATTAATTAAAGTCTAAACTAAAAAAAATATGAGGAAGTAGAATGTTTTTTCAAATATCTATTAACTAATTTTGATAGCCATTTTTTAACAACCAAATGTCCCTCTTTGTTAATATTTTAGAGAAATTCATAACTAAATATATGAATAAAAAATCTATTATTCTTAATGAATGAATAAGAACTATAAGATGTTTCTTTCTCTACGAAAAATGAAAGAATTAAGTATGCATGGATTCCCTCCTAATTGTAATGTATTATATTATAACACATTACATTGTAATGTAATGTGTTATAATATAACACATTACAATGTGATGTGTTATAATAACACATTACATTGTAATGTGTTAATGGATTCCCTCCTAATTGTAATGTGTTATATTATAAAACATTACATTGTAATGTAATGTGTTATAATAGCACATTACAATGTAATGTGTTATAACACATTACATTGTAATGTGTTATAACACATTACATTGTAATGTGTTATAATAACAAATCACATTGTAATGTGTTATATTATAACACATTACAATGTAATGTGTTAATTTATAGATGTAAAATTTGGAATTTGTAATGTGTTAAAGTGTACTACTTGGTACCTATGTATGTAATATCAAAACAAATTTTGATTATATGACAAAGTTTAAATTTTTTATAACAATTGATCCATTGATATAAGTAATTTATAGTGAATGATGAGACTCAGGTTAATTATAGGGATAGGGATGGTGATGCTGTGAAGTTTCAAAGTGTCTAACAACCATACATGCATTTAAGTAGTTGAAAACAAAAGCAGGGCATTATAGTTTAAATTATAAATAAAACTAGAATATACATTAAATGATTTTTAAATTATTGTGGATATTTCATTGGTACAGTCCATCACAACATATCTTATGATATTATGCAATCCCGTATTGTAGTGTTTTACTTTAGATTCAGATTTAATATTACTAGCTTAGCATACAAAATACTAAAATAAATAGAAACTAAAATGAAAGAAGCTAAGCAAATAACACACCATGTAATGAATAAAAACAATATATAACATGGGAAAACTCAATATGAGAGAAACCTGACTAGAAGGTGAGGTCTATTCCTTGTTATTTTCTTCTCAGTTATGAAAATAAAGATACAAATAAAGGGTGTTCACTGTGGAGTTGCCACTTGAACATTGTGGCCTATATGGTTGCTACAAGATCTTCTACTTTCTCTGTTCTTCTTCAATATATCACTCTCAATGTTATGCTTTACTATAGGAAAATATTCAATACAATAACAATGGAACCTCTTCCTTTCCTAGTGATCTAATATTTAACATGGCTTGATAGTTGTTTAGGGTTAGAATTTTTTCATGTCTCAACTCTGGATTAGGGTTAGGGTTTTGAAACCTCTAGAATCTTCTTGAAATTCGACACATGAATATATCTCCATGTGTGAGTAATGTGAGCTATTGTGGCATCCACTTGGTGTCATGGTGGTCAATAGGATATGTCAAATTGTGGGAGTCATAACTTTCTCATACAAACTTTGATTGAGGTGATCTTCATGCCATTGATAAGTTCTCGATGTGTAGAATAGCATCGACATGATAGGAAATTTGTTAGCAAGTTTTTGACCCCCTAAAACATCATTTGATGCCTCAAATGAGCTTTAGAAGTTTCTAGACCCCTAATCACCAAAGTAGGACCTACCCCTAAAGTGGGCCCTACAAGCTAGCAACTCCAAGTTTTCTACCTAGAAAGTACCAAAATAGATGAAAAATTATATAATGATCCATTTTAGATGATGAACTTACCTAGATACTTCTCAAACTCTTCACTCCTTATGCCTTAGGGGAAAAACATGATAAAGAATGATACAAATGATACTTGATCTTCAAATTGAATATGTATAATTACTAATTGTATCTAAATCAATTTATTGTTTTGGAAAGTAAGTTGGTGACTCCAATGAAAGTGACATACAAAACTTTAATAATTCAACATTAAAAATTAAATGTATGATAGACTATGTGTAATAAGTATAATAAGAATGAATTATTTCCCATAAAAAATAATATGGATCATATTTAAATTGTGCAAATCTAACCATATATCCTTCATATATCCTATATCCTTTTTAATGTGAAGCCATACTTGTCACCAACCATGGATGTGATAAGCAACTCATGTTGATCATGACAATTATTGCATCTTTTTAGGTTAAATTGAAAGGATTTCCTCATCTTATCGATGGACTTTCTATCATTTCAAATTCCTTTCTCTCTAGATTTCAAGTTTTTAAGCTTTAATGGCTTTAATGAAGTTTTGAAAATGATGATTGCATTTCCAAGAAAAACAATAATTATAAGGCAAAGTAGCTTTTATAAGGATTATGTTTATTCATCTTATGTTTATAGAAACATCTGATGTTTTGTATGTGTAGTTTTTATATCGATTTTTTAAAAACATTTATAAAAAATTACTCCAAACACTATTGGATGATGTAAAATAAGTACAATATTTTATCATATTCATTTGAAAATAAATCCAAAAGTTAATTTATCAATGCAATTTTTTTACATAGACTAATTTATCAATTTTCTTTTCATTAAATTAAAATGCAAATAATTATTATAATAATTATTATTATTTAAATCATTATTAATTTAATCTAAAATATTTAATCTAATATTAAAATCTTTAATCACTATCATTATTTGAATCATTATCAATTACCTAAATTAATTTAATAAATAAACAAACATTTATATACCTTATAAATTAAATTGATTTAATAAATGAACAACCATTTATATACCTTAAAAATTAATATCATAACGAAATATATAATTTAATATTTTAAATTATAACTATAAACCAACAATAAATGTCATATTAAAAATGACTATTAATTTAAAAAACAAAATGGTCACACTCAACAATATTCGAAAATAGAAAAATGATTATAATTGTTTTTTAATTGTGACACATAATAGACTAATGATTATAGAATTTTTTTCATTGTAACGGAAACTTTTTTTTGTTTGTTCGTGACACATAACACCTTTACAATCTATCCAATTAGAAGATATGAAATCACTCTTTTGGGTATATTTTTTTTCCTCAAAATTACTATATTTGATAATATAATAGACTCGAAGCAATCAATCATAATTATAATGTTTCGCATTAATATTTATTTTTAAAGTTTCTATTTACATAAATTTTACATTATGATAATGTAATTGTTATTTTTTTTTTTAAATTTTTATTTATATAAGTTTTCATTCATATATATAATCTAATTTGCAGTCAAGCTAGATACTCTTCAAACACCTTTGTTTCTGAGATAAGGGACTCCCTCCGTACATCGATTTGATTCCTTATACATACCCTACTCCCTCTAGATTTGAACCTCTGACTTTTTAGGAGAAAACACATGTTCTTAACCATTAGGTATATATATATATGAGTTAGTTCTTGATTGATTAAATTATTGGTCTAATTGTATATTGCGATTGGCAAGGTGTAGGTCATAGATTAAACTTTGGTCAATTCTCTTGGGGTTACAATCAAGTGCTATTGCGATCGATAGTTAAGCTATCATCCATCCAAATATTCTAGGGAAAGTGGGATATTTTGCGAGGTCTTCCTTAGAATACACACACACACACACACAAAAGGTAAAAAATCATGTTTTTCATTATATTCATAGTGAAAATTACACAAAATGCTTACATAAAAAAGATTTACCAATTGGGAAAAGTCCACATGGTCAAACAACTAGGGGTTATTGTGATCAAGTAACATATGGCCATTTTGGGCATCTTGGAAGTTACCGACATACCCCAACAAAAATAGCTAGCTATAAAAAATATCCATGGAAAAATATAGAGTATACATCATAGCATAATCTCATTATAGGCATATCAACACAAAAAAGACATCAAGGGAAAACATACCACCAAGAGAACAAAAGGGGATTTCATTATGTGTTCCAAGCCAAAAATCCAATGCCCAACCACAAATTTAAGGGGAATGAACCTATTCTTTGTTGGAGTACTTCACACATACCTAGGATTTATTTTTCCTAAGGTTTTCCCTATGTTTAGTAGTCATTATCCAGTCTCCTAAAGTTTAGGGAGAATATTCCTCTAGGAGAATATTCTCTTCAATGTTCACTTCAATTTGATCAATTGAGTGGAGTTTAGATGCTACATTGGGATTATCACCATGCAACATTGGGATCATCACCAGCTAATGCACATTGTCCTTGGGATCATCACCAGACTAGTGCATTACTCATGATTCCCTAATCTCCTCCTCACTTCACTTTGTTTCAGTCAGTTAACTGAAGACTGATAGACTAGTTAACTCAGACTATGTAGTAGTTCACTCTCGTAACTGCCTGAGAAACTAGACTAGGTGGTAGTTTACTCCCGTAACTGCTGGTGCGTGTCCAGATCACTCTATACCACCACTATGGCACATTGGATTCTCCTCCAGTGCACATTATTTGAGTTATACAAAGTATATCATGTGTAAATTATCATTCATTTTTTTGGTTAATGAGAATTCTTCCATTCTTTCTCTCATGCTTCTATTTTCTCATATTTTCTCTACAATTGTGTGTGTCAATTCTCAGTTGGATCTATTCTATGCAGGTTCAACACATTTACATGGTATCAGAGCTGACAGAATGCCAGGGAAAAGACACGCCAAATTATTTTTGCAAGTACTGAAGATTGAAGACAGCGGAAAAATGGAATTTTCAAAGTAATTCATTCTTACAACATACAACATATTTGCATGGAAGGAGAATATGATCATGCATATTCGAAGCAAAGGATTGTACAGGTTAACCATGATCACATAGACAGAACCAACATCAGCCATATAAAAATCCAAGTATCTAAATCGAATGGATAAAGTGTTTGGAACAATTTGCAGTCTCATTTCTCATGGACGCCTTTTTCACATATCTTCCTGTAAAACCCCCAATGAAGCCTAGACCACCATGGAAGGGATTATTGGAAAACAGGACAAGATGAGGGGACACTTTCTCGAGGTGGAATTGCTCACATTGGATCCAAAAACCTTCGACAATCTCTAAGATGTTTTTACCAAAAATAAGGATTTGTTGTCACAACTCAAATCTTGCGGGGTTGATAAATCTAATGAGAAGAAACAAATGGTTCTCACAATTCTCTCAAAACTTGGTCCATAATACTCAGTGTTTATATCAACATTTCATTCAATTAGATTCACATCTGGATCTACCTGGGAGATGCCCTCTCTTGAGGACTTTATCGAGTCTCTGACACAAGAGCATAGCAAGCTCATAAATATGGGAAAAATCAAGGGCCCAAAGGAGCATGAACTTACTGTGCAAGATGGTAGCGATCATCGATATCAAAAATCTAAAGACAAAGACAAAAGGAAAGAACATGCAAATCCAAAGAAGGAAGGGTACTCAAAGATCTTCCACAATGCCTCCAGATCCAAAGGGGGAAAGGGGAGAAAAGGGGAGAAATGCACTTACTGCCATAAAGGATTCCATCCAAAATCCGCATGTATGCATAAAAAAATATATCTAATGACCCAAATAATTTAGAAAAACAACCTTTGAGATCGCATCCCTGAGGGTGCCAAGAAGAAGAAGCCAGAAGATCAAAATCCCAAGAAAGGCAATTCTCACCATGCTTTGATTGTCATCAACTCCTCTCTCTATGCTTGAATCGTAGATTCAGGAGCATCACACCAAATTGATGGCACAAAATAATTCTATTATTCATTGGATGCATGGAAAGGTCCTCCTATTCTGATGGGGAAAACTCTCCATTCGAGGTCACCGATAAAGGAAGGGTTGAACTCACAAACGTAAGATTCGAGAATGTGTTTCACGTTCCCAAAATTTCTGTCAATCTTCTCTCCGTGTATCAGATGAATATATCTGGCACTAGAAAGAGGGTCATATTCACACCTGATGCATTTGATATATATGACATGAAAACCAATTCTAGGGTTGCTACCAGTGAGGTAATTCTAGACTCTACACATTTTTTGAATTTATTGAACCAGATTCTGCATTACTGCTTACCCATGCTAATGAAAGTAGTAGGATATGGAATGAAAGGTTCATGAATTTAAATTTCATATATATGCAACAACTTAGCAAGCAGGGAATGGTTGATGGTCTACCCGACATCCACTTCTCCAAAGGAATTTGTGAGGGATGTGTTCTTAGAAAACACCCTCAAGAGAAATTCGAAAAAGGAAAGAATCAGAAGGCTTCCTTTCCTTTAGATATGATCCATAGTGACCTCATGGGTCCTTTTCTGCATCGATCAATCAATAAAGAGAGGTACATGCTCATTTTTGTTGATGATTTCTCACGCTTCACATGGATTTACTTTCTCAGGAAAAAATCAGAGGTCTTTCAACACCTTAAAGATTTCAAATCCCTTGTTGAGACACAACTAGGAAATAAATTCAAAGTCCTCCGAATAGATAATGGGGGAGAGTATGTCAACCATGAGATACAAAATATTTTTCATGAGGCAAGGACTCAGTTGGAGCACACGGTTCCCTATACTCCGCAGCAAAACAGAGTTGTTGAGCGGAAAAATAGATCTCTAAAAGAGATGGCATCTTGCATGCTACATGCAAAGTCACTTCCACAAATATTATGGGCCGAAGCATTTAATTGTGAAACCTACATCCAAAAGATATCTCCCCATATATTTGTTGAGGATAAGACCCCCTACGAGGCTTGGAGCGACCTCAAATCGGAAGTGACCCACTTTCATATTTTCGGTTCACGTGCATGGGCCAAAATTACCTCTGAGAAGAGGAAGGCACTTGATCCAAAGAGAACCAAGTGTATCTTTGTTGGATACCCCAAGGGTGTGAAGGGATATAGACTCATTGATATTTCCTTGGATCAACTCATCATTGAGCGTAGTGTCCAATTCGAGGAAAGTGTCTCACATGTACCTCAGTAGTTGCATGCATAGATTTTGTTCTTCCACCTGTCAAATATGATGAGCATGCACATACTGAATCTTCTTCAGACGAGAGTTATGATTCATAGGATTCATATGATCTAGATACAAAGTTAGTATAGTCATATGTAGATTCAGTGCCTCCAGATGCAGATTCAAAGCCAGAGCAGAGGCCCAAGTGGTCTAAGACTACTCTTCAGGATGCAGGGGATCTTGTTGAGGATCCAACTAATACTAGGAGGACTCGATCTGGTTTCGAGGAGCCTCCTCTTTCACTCACTGCCACTGAACCGATGCCACCCAGACATATTTTCTTGGTTCAGTCTTCAGATTCATATTCTTATGGCAAGGCTACTGGAAATCCCTTTTGGGAATCCGCCATGCAGGAGGAGTACAAATCCCTCCTCGATAACCAGACTTGGGATTTGGTTCCCCTTCCTTCAGGAAGGAAACATGTCAGGTGCTTATGGGTTTACAGGACCAAGAGTACATCGGATGGACATGTTAGTAGACACAAAGCTAGGCTAGTTTCCAAAGTCTTTCAGCAGGTGCATGGCATTGACTATGATGAAACCTTCACTCCAGTAGCGAAGATGGATTCCATATGTTTGGAACTTGCCATTGCGACAACCAATGGATGTGAAGTCCATCAGATGGATGTGAAGAATTTGTTTCTTCATGGTGATCTCTATGAGGCGATATATATGGAGCAACCCCATGGATTTATGTAGGATTCATTTTTCTCTGTCGACTGAAGAATTCTCTTTATGGCCTCAAACAAGGTCCGAGGGCATGGTATGCCAAGATGAAATTCTACCCACTGTCACAAAACTTTGTATGTTCTAAGTTAGACCCGAATTTTTACATGCTCAGTGTGGTTGATTCACTTCTACTCCTAGTTTTGTATGTTGATGATTTGATGATCATCGGTTTCTTGACTTCAGTGATTTCTACAGTCAAGAGGATTTTTCATGGCATGTTCTTGATGACGAACATGGGTCTGCTACATTTCTTCCTTGGACTCGAGATTAGTCAGGATGCATTAGACATCAAACTGTCTTAGTCCAAGTATGCAGGAGATCTCCTTGAGAGATTTCACATGATAGACTGTAAGTCTTCCTCAACTCCTTTCCTTTCAGGAGTCAGACTTGAGGATGGCGGGGACACTCCACTGTTTTAAAAAAACTGTACAAATAGCTAGTGGGGAGCTTGTTGTATCTCACACACTCCAAACCATATCTCTTCTATGCAGTTGGAGCAGTCTCTAGGTTCATGCAGGAGCTGCATGAGCTACATTGGAAGGTTGCAAAGTGTATCCTTCGATATGTATAGGGCAACATTACCTTTGGGATTCACTATGAAGAAAACTCTACATTGGACCTCATCGGGTTCACTAATTCTAACTGGGTTGGTGATAGCATTGATTGCAAGTCCACATCTGGTTACTCACTTAGTCTTGGTTCTGGGCCTAGTTGTTGGTCGAGCAAGAAGCATGCTACTATTTCTCTATCTTCATTTGAGGAAGAGTACATAGGGGTATTTAGCATAACCATTCAAGCTATGTGGCTACAACAGTTTCTCATTGAGTTGGGAATTCAGTTTCATCGGTCGATCGTCATTTGGTGTGACAACCAGAGACTTCTGAAGTTTTGCAGAGATCTAGTTCAATCGAGGCAAAAAACGAAGCACATCGAGATCCACATGCACTACATTCAGAACTTAGTACACAAGGGGATCATCGACCTACAGTTTTGTACTTCAGCAGAACAGACTGCAGACATCTTCACCAAGACCTTCACTAAGTATAAGTTCCATTCTTTGCACATTCGTCTTGGACTGAAGGACACAGTTTCCTAGCAACTGTTAGTTCTTCTTTTTATATNGTGTATCTTTTGTATTTGGGTACCTAACATGGCCTCGTTGTCGGGACCCATTCTTTATTTTCACCATAGTGATGTTCAGGGGGGGTGTTGGAGTACTTCACACACACCTAGGATTTCTTTTTCCTAAGGTTTTACCTATGTTTATTTGTCATTATCCAGTATCCTAAATTTTAGGGAGAATATTCCTCTAGGAGAATATTCTCTTTAGTTTTCACTTCAGTTTGATAAGTTGAGAGGAGACTAGATGCTACATTGAGATTATCACCATGCAGTATTGGGATAATCACTAGATAATGTGCATTTTCCTTGGGATCATCACCATACTAGAACATTACTCATGATTCCCTGATATCCTCCTCACTTCACTCTATTTCAATCAGTTAACTAAAGACTGATGGACTAGTTAACTCAGACTAGGTGGCAATTAACTTCTGTAATTGCCTAAGAGACTAGACTAGGTGGCAGTTTAGTCCCGTAATTGTTGGTGTGTGTCCATATCACTCTAGACCACCACTATGGCACATTGGCTTCTCCTCTAGTGCGCATTAGTTGAGTTATACAGAGTATATCATGTGTAAATTATCATTCATTTTTTTGGTTAATGGGAATTTTTCCATTCTTTCTCTCTTGCTTCTATTTTCTCATATTTTCTTTGCAATTGTGTATGTCAATTCCCAGCTAGATCTATTATGTGTAGGTTCAACACATTTACATTCTTTCCTTTTCACTTGGTGCTTCAAGACCTAGATGTAGGTAGACACAAAGGAGGAATACAAGACAATAGTGCATTTGACCCATCCCTTTACCATCCTTCATGATTGATGAGTCCCCACTATTGGATGAGGGTGGTAGTATTAGATTTGGAGCACGCTTTTCTAAAGTGTTTGTAACAAACATATTGGATCCATGAACCATGTGTAACTTTGGTAACATCTATATTAAATCTTCCTTATCATATACAAGGAAAGATTTAACTTTCATGATCATTTTGACTAGGTCACCAAAGAAAGCAACTGTGGGGGATTCCAACCATGACTAATCCACATTGACTCTACCATTTTAGGAAGAAATCCCTACTAATATTCCCCTAGATGATACCATTTTCATTACTGAAGTGTGAGTAAAATCTAACAATGTCATTCTCTCCCTATTTCCATTGCTAGCTTGCATTGGACCCATACCTCCTTCTTGTACCAATTTCATAAATAATTATTGATCATCTGCAATCTCCTCTAATTAATCTCATTTAACTCCATGCACCTTATTTCCCAACCTCTCACGTGATACTTCCAAAGATCTATCCTCCACATGATGATTAATATATCTTCCCTTGACCCTCACTAGTGCCTCACTGTTAACCATGATAACATATTTCTTCACACATTCCTCTACCACTTGGCATGCTTCCACCTATGTAACATATCCTCCCTATGCAAACATATTTTTGGATATGACCATGGCTGAGCCAAAAACTACATCTAAAGTGTAGTTTTTCATAATTGATGATTTGGTGATGTGCACAAAATATTTCCTCAAATATGTTTACATCAAGAAAGCAATTGTTGATGGAGATCTTCACAGTAATTCTACGAACACCCCCATAAACTAGGGATTTTGGGGATAGGTAATGAATATTACCCTTCTTATATTTTATATCATGCAAAACCTTATTTGAGTAATAATGAAGTGATAGGCCTAGCAATTTGACAAAATAAAATATCTCATTTTTCCATGCATGACTCAAATTAAAAATGTCATCCCATAGCTTCAACTTCAACTCCAACTTTTGATAAAAACTAAGGTATTATCCTTGTAACAACCTCCTTATCAACAACATTCTCAAATAAAAGGTGTAAAACCCTCGTTGAAGTAGATAAATTCTTACCTTACCTCACACTACCTAAGACCAAGATGAGTCAATTCATGGAGATAACTTGGAGATGTGAGGTTTTAGCCCACAAAAATACCCAATTAGTGCTCTCTGGTCTATCTCTTGTGCTCCATCTTTGATCCATTCCATTGGAAGGGATATTTTTAGGGAACCAGATGAAGGGAGATATTGCTTCCTTCCCAAAGATTATTTCCTTGCAAACCCTAAGCCTGCATCAAAGTCCATCTCATCCTCTTCCATCCTTTATATATAT
>ML782332.1:210680-258359 GCA_009831015.1 Picea engelmannii | reverse complement strand
AATGGTTAAACCCTAAAGAGTATTTGCAGGAGAAGGGATCTTTTTCCATAGATCCAGAAGGATCTCAAGATCCAACACATTCAAAGGAATGATGCAACCCAGGTGTGATTATTCTAATATGCATCTATTTGTTATGAAATTATTTTGATCAGTGTTGCATGATGAAGCTATGATCAAATCATTAGAAGGATTAAAAGTTGATCATAGAGCTTATCCTCTAACCTAACCTTTTGTCAAGAAAGCATATTGTCTTAGTACAATAGACAGGTTGAAGAAAGTACTCGTCACTTGAGTGAAGGAGACCTGGAAGAAAAGAAAGCACTCACTCTTGAGGACAAGGCTCCAGGTTTGATCAATCAAGATTCAAAGGTACACATGACCAACTAATGACTTTAGTTGAGATAGAAATCATCGTAAAGTATTATACTTGATAACATGTGACAATACTTTGTCTGATATGACTAACACCTCCTCTAGGAGAAACCTTGTGTGTTAGTTTTAGATTTCCATGGAAGAATGCTTGGTCACAACACTAAGAGAGTGTTGACCTCATTTCGTATTGTATTCCTTACCTTTAATCTTTGCTAAATTATAAGTAATAAGCTCTAAAGGAGCCACCGTGATGATTGTTCGTGCTATTGCTTTATATTATCAAGAAGGATATTATTCTTGCTTGTTGTTTTGTTGACCTTGCTCCAGGTCACATGAGGAAGCTATAGTGAAGGTTGCAAAAGGCAACGTGCTAAAGAAGAAATCATAAATGAAGAAATCATCAGTGGAAAAGAAGAAGTTTGGTCACTTAGAAGCTGCCATGACCCACGTTATTGAAGAATCCATGTGAACTCTAGAAGATTAGCTCACATCAACTACAAGGTGCTACCATACATATGCAAAGCTGTCATAGGTTTACCATAACTCAAAGGTGACCATGAAGACATATGGGATGGATGTGCACAAGGGAAGAACATAAAGAACCCGTTTTTGAAGAGGGACAACAAGGCTGAAGGAGTTCTAGAACTCATTCATTCAGATGTATGTGGCTCAATGCCATCATCCTCCATTAATGGGTATGAATAATATGTATCATTCATTAATGATTATTCTCCTAAAAGACCTGGATATATTTGAAGTGTTCAACAAGATCAAGGAATTCAAAGCCTTGATAAGAGAACCCTTCTGTAAGGAAGATTAAGATACTCAAGTCAGATAATGGAGGATAATATACCTCAGAAGAGCTTGTGAACCTCTGGAAAGATGTTGGGATCAAGATCCCCAACAAAATGGTGCAGCTGAACGGAAGAACAGAACCATACAGGAAGCTGTGAAAACTATGATCCATGATCAAGATCTTCCTATGTGCTTATGGGCAGAAGCAACAATGGCAGTTGTTTATGTGCAGAACCGATTGCCCCATAATGCACTTGGGCTCAAGACACCAGAAGAGATGTTCACTGGAAAGAAACTAGAGGTAAGCCATCTCAAAATATTTGGCTGTCCAGTGTTTATTCATATACCAAAAGAGAAAAGAAACAAGCAGGAACCCTCCAGAAAGAAGGGAATATTTGTGGGATACTGTGATGTCTCCAAGGCCTTCAGAATCTACATATCTGGTCACCGCCACATTGAAACCAGTAGGGACGTGACCTTTGATGAAGAAGCAGCACTTAAGAAATCAAGAAGATGCCAGCTTGAAGAAGTATATGAAGAGGAACCTGTAAATCCCAGGATTGCAGAATCCGTGAGGGAAGTTCCCAGGGCTGTAGAACCAGTAAGGGAAGTCATAACTTCCCCTGATGAGGAGACTCCTGAAGACCATGATGTAACAAAAGTTCAAGAACCTCCTCAAATAACCTTCTCCCATAAAAAAAAGCCTACTTGGGCAAAAGAGCTTATTCAAGATGGAGAGAAGTATGGTGTTCCAGAAGGAACCACAAGACAAGTGAAAATACCAAAGCCATTCTCCAGTTACACGGATTTGATGTGCAATCTACTTGATGAAGAATATACATGCTTTGAAGAGGCCATTCAAAATAAGGAATGGGCATATGCCATGACAGAGGAATACCAATCCATAATGAATAACGAAGTATGGGAAATAGTTCCCAGATCAAAAAATAAAGATGGGGTATCCTAAAAATGGCTCTTCAAAATAAAACATGCTATTGATGGAAGTATTGAGAAATATAAAGAAAGATTTGTTGTTCGTGGCTTTTCCCAGAAGGAAGGCATTGACTATGAAGAGACATTCGCTCCTATGGCCAGATACACTTCGATCAGAACCATTATAGCTCTTGCTGCCAATATGAAATGGAAGCTGCACCAGATGGATGTGAAGACATATTTCTTGAATGGTGTTATCGAAGAGGAAGTGTATATAGAGAAACCCCAAGGATTTGAGGTTGAAGACAGGAAGTCTCATGTCTGCCGATTGAAGAAAGCCTTACACGGATTGAAGCAAGCTCCTAGAGCTTGGAATGGATGTATAGATAGTTTCTTGACGAGCTTAGGCTTTACCAAGAGTAAAGCAGACTCAAATATCTACTTCAAAATTATGGATAATGAACCAATAATATTACTACTGTATGTGGATGACTTATTCTTAACTAGAGAAGAAAAGCTCATCGCTGAATGTAAACAAAGACTTGCTGCAGAATTTGAAATGAAAGACCTTGGCCTAATGCATTACTTATTAGATCTTGAGGTATGGCAGAGTCCAGAAAGGATCTTCCTTAATCAAGGGAAGTACACGGTCAAAATTTTAAAGAGATTAGACATGCTAGAATGAAAGTCCATGAATACACCCATGGAAGTGAAGCTGAAGTTGCTAGTCGATACTTCGTCATATTTGATAGATGCCACACTGTACAGACGTATTATTGGATCGTTGATGTACCTGACAAACACTAGACCAGACATCTGTTTTGCAGTGAACACCTTGAGTCAGTTTCTGGTAGAGCCCAGACGTGTTCACCTAGTGGCTGCAAAACATGTGATGAGGTACCTTAAAGGTACAATGGATTATGGTCTCAGCTATGATGGAGATCATGACTTCACATTGAGTGGATATACAGATGCAGATTGGGCAGGAAGCGTTGTAGACAGAAAAATCACTTCCGGATGTTGTTTCATTTTGGGATCAACCATGATCTCGTGGCAGAGTAGGAAGCAATCCAATATTTCTCTCAGCACAACGGAATCAGAGTACATTGCCGCATGTTCTACTAGCTGCGAAGCTATATGGCTTCGAAAGTTGCTGACAAGCCTATTTGATTTGGAGATGAGAGCAACCACGATTCTATGTGACAATCAAAGCTGCATTAAAATGACAGAGAATCCTGTGTTCCACGATAGGTCAAAGAACATAGAGATCCGCTATCATTTCATCCACGACATGGTACAGAGAGGAGCCTTGAAGCTCCAGTGCATTAGCATGGATGAACAGGATGCTTCCATGTTGACTAAGCCTCTATCTCATGTAAAGTTTGAACACTTTCGAGATAAGCTTGGTATAGTCCGAAAGGACCCTCCCTGAAAGGGGGAGTATATTTTTTCCTTGCTTCAGACCTCACTGTTAGACGTAAAGCAAGATGAGTCATGCTTCTAACCTCACTGTTAGACGTAAAGAATGATGCCATGTGATCCTTGCTTCTGACCTCGTTGTTAGACGTAAAGCAAGATGAGTCATGCTTTTGACCTAGTTGTTAGACGTAAAGCATGACGCCGTTGATTCCTTGCTTCTGACCTAGTTGTTAGATGTAAAGCAAGATGATTCCTCACTTCTGACCTCGTTGTTAGACGTAAAGAGAGATGTTGATGTGTTCCTTGCTTCTGACCTCGTTGTTAGATGTAAAGAAAGATGAGTCATTCTTCTGACCTCGTTGTTAGACGTAAAGCATGACGTTGTGATTCCTCTCTTTTGACCTAGTTGTTAGACGTAAAGCGAGATGATGATATTCCTTGCTTCTGACCTAGTTGTTAGACGTAAAGCAAGATGTGACTGACACTGACCTACCAGCTTATCAGCTGTGACATTGAGCCAGTGTAGTACTGTGATGTGCCAGCTTAGTGCTGTGATGAGGTATCATTTTATTGATACATATTGATGCAGATGATGATGGCATTCTTTCGAGAATGATGATGCTGCTAATGAAGAAAACTTTCGATGACTCGTAAATGTGCTAGCCAATGTTTCAAGATGATATTGACGATACTGTCCTCGTGATGCCATTGATGATGCAGACCTCTCTCGCCTGATGCTGATGAAGAATACCCTTCTTGTTAAGGGGGAGTGTTGAAATAATGTAACTGCGAAGAGCATTCTTATTATTAATGTTATTTTATTATTAGGATTAATCCCCATTGAGGATTAATCATGTCGGTAATTGTATAAGGACCAAATCCCCTTTTGTGGATTGGTCATCAGACAATTATAAAGGGAAGAATAAGAAGTCGGCCCCAACAGTTATTATTGAAGACCCAGAATTAATTAAAGGTGGGTTTACCCACCCAGAGTGAGAGGTCAGCCCTGCCAGTTGTGACCTTTCACACGTGCCAGTCTTGTATAAATAAGAGGCTAGCGCCTCACTTTAAACACACAACTCACTTGCTCATTATCTTATGAGGCAAGCTGCAATTACCAGTTGGAGAGAGGAGAAGAAGAGTGGCGCATCCCTTGGAGAGGACTATCTATATTGGTTTAAGTTATCTCTTGAACATTGTATAAGCTATTTATGATAAGAAAGTTTTGTTGGGTTTTCTTCCCCTAGAGGGTTTCCCAGGATAAATGTTGTGTCTCTTGTGAATGTGTATTTCTCAGGGATCTTGTTCTTATGATGCTCTTATCTATTGAAATGCAAAGAACGATAATAATGGCATAAACATTAACACAACATGCCCCCAACACTCACCTGTGACTCGTCCCGAGTCACTCTGGTCTGGGTAACTCTTCCTCAGAAGCCTCAAGCTTGGCTCGAGCTGCTTCAACCTGTTGCTACGTCAAGGCCTCCTACTTGTCAAAATCTTGAATAGTTGCCTCGTTCATAGGTCCCTCTAAGCGTTGTTCTACCGAAGTGACTACTTGTTCTAGCTCTGCTCCTCGACCTTCAATCTCCTCAAAAAGTAGGCAAGCTGCATCCTGGACTGGTTGGAGCTTCTGAGTCACTTCCATGACTTTGCTTTGGATGGCATGGACCTGTTGCTGAGTCGTGCGCTATTCTTGGGATATTTTCATCCTCTCAACTACTGACAGGAGTTTCAACTACACTTGTACTGTTGTTTCTTGCTGATTTCCTTCTTGGAGTTGCGACTCCAGTGTCTTCAGTTCAGGGTCCTCGGTAAGGCACTCATAAGTTTGTGCACTGTGAATGCTTAGATGTTTACATTCCATGGCTAATGATTTGATTCTTTTATCTACACTCCGGGCAGTTACTTCTCTCTGGTCTCGCACTTCCTGCGGAGTGCTTGGAATTGTTTGTAGCTCTAGTTCTGTGACTCTCTGTTGAAGCTGCTGAATGGCTTCAGCAAGCTTCATGACTTGATTTACTACCGGGTCTTCTTTCATCTTCTCCAAGACCGTCATAGAGAGAAGTGCATTGTTGACTGCTTCTTTAACTCTGACATGCTCTGCGAGCAACTATTCTTTCTCCTGCTGGATTTGTGCTTTATTTTCTTCGAACTTGGTTTGGATTTTTTCCTTCTCCTGCTGTGCAACTCAACGTTGCTCTATGATTTCCTCTTGTGCTTTCTTCAGGGCCACTGTGGCCTATTCTTTTTCTTCCTGCATGTGATGAAGGCAAGAGTCGGTTGCATCAACTATTCTGCAGAGTTGGGCAGCCTCATCTCCCAACTCTGGTTCTTCTGGTAGTGGGGCCGCAGTGGGCACCACGCAGCTGGAGTGAAGGGCTTGTTGTACACCTCTTAGCTCTGTCTCAATTATATCATACATGGCTTCTTGTTTGGCTTCAGTTCGCTACAAAATATCTTCTGAGGCATCTGATACAACTGCGATAATGAATTTGAAGTCATCGACCGTGAGAACAGTCTGTAGCTTCAACTTACTCACTTTAAAATTATTCCATAATGTAGGTTTCGTGGGGGAAACCTTTCTTTTCTTGGATGTCTCTGCCTCTTCAAGGGGGTTCCTAGGCGGTGTTACTTCGCCCTACTTTTTCTTGTATTCTTCCCCTTCTTTCTCTTCTTTTTCCACTTCGTCGTCTCCTCCTCCGCTAGGTGAATTCGATGTAGTCTCTTTTGATGTGTTGTGTATTTCCTTTACATCTTCCTTCTTTTTCTTCCTGCTATTGTTGGGTGCATCATACTCTTCGTGAGTAACCACTAGACTTCCAATGAGGTTGGGGTCGGACAGTTATGCCTAGTTGACTGGTATAAGGAATTATGCAGGCCATTCCTTAGTGACTTCTTCCAGGTCCTCATATGTGATATTGTAGTAGGATTGAAGCTCTTCTTTACTTTAGTCTATGCGCGCAGTAATATAAATAAAATGCCTATCTGTGTAGAACTTCATAAGGGGCTTGATCCTGTCCAAGTTGTTCGGTGTCATGCGAGGGAAAGAATCAATATCCCTCTTCAGCTGTAGGTAGTAGGTATGGAATACTGCGTTCGACTGTCATTTTTTCCCCATATTGCTTGAATACCAGAGTGTGGTGTACTTCGCAGCTAATGTCTTGAACAACTCAATGTTAGGGAAGGTTGCACCTTCTGGCATCTCCCAAGTAGTGAATGCGATGAGGATCAACAACCAACTAAAATGGAACTCATATCCCTAATCCTGAGCTTCGTGACAATCCATTTCTAACTGATTGACTAGGTAATTGGCCCAGTTCATATATAGTCCTTCCACACATTTTCATGCAAGGTCAACGACAAACCCTGTGACCTGCATGGGTCTATTCTTTCTTACTATCTTACCAACAATCAAATAGCAAGCAAGGCGCATTGAGCCATTCTGAATGGAGGCTACCTTGTAGCCTCGCGTCCCTTTCTCTACATCATCATAGGTGTCTTTAATCTTCTGTGCCAGGGTGTGGTCTACAGCCTTCCATGGATAAAATTCTTGCGGGTCTAGTCCCTGCATGCTCAATCCGGTGATCCTATGGATCATCGTATGATCGACGATGATGCATCTGTATAACCATATATGCCCTCCATGGAAGCACAACAACAAGAGATTAATTCACACGTTAACCTCCTGGTGCCTTCCAAAATGTGGTATCTTCATCACGTTCAAGACAGTGGACCTCGCAATTTCCATAGTCCACGGCCGGGGGGTGATCTTCGATTTCTTCTCCTTTGTCTTGGTCAAATATTTGTGAGGTGCGAGCATGCCATAGCTCTTGCGGTCTCCTAGGTTATAGTCATTGATCTTCAAGGTTGGAATCCTCTCCAAATGTGGTATGACTGCTTGTATTCCCTTTGGAAGGTATGCAATGATGACTGTGTAGTCGAAGTCCCTTGGGACATTGTCACGAATCACCACACCAGTCAGGGGTGGGATGTAGTTGG
Source organism: Picea engelmannii (assembly GCA_009831015.1). Lineage (NCBI taxonomy): Eukaryota > Viridiplantae > Streptophyta > Pinopsida > Pinales > Pinaceae > Picea > Picea engelmannii. The sequence goes on along the minus strand of ML782332.1, from coordinate 250,838 downwards.
TTAGGATGGATGGAATGAGCTTCGCATTCACCAAGTCATCACGATGCTTGGTTCTTTTCTCAGTCACATCTTGGGATGGTCCAGATCCATGAGCAGTCAACAGGGAGGCTTTCTGATCTAAAAATAGAAGGCTGACTTGTTATTCTATGCAAGCACCCTCTACTTCATTAAAATAAACTTTACAGGACCTTGCTTCATGTGTTAAAATATGGAAGATAAACTTATGTGTTAAGTTCATGTATCTTCTTGTAAATGATTATGTGTGAGGATATGTTATTTTAAATGGTTAAATATGTACTTTCAATAAATACAAAGCAACATAAATTGCAGCAAATAAACCATCAAACTCAGAACAATCACAACATGATAAAGGAGTTCACCCCCCTCCGGGCTACATCTCCTTGAGCCTCCATCAATGGACTTGGCTCTCTGGGATTAATTTTTCAAAAGTCCATTTACAAGCTTCTTCTCAAATCCAATGGAAAAATAGACTGTACCATTGAGATCAGAACACATAAAAACCCCAAAAATGACTAATAGAACTCTGAAAACGGATCATGGCTCATCTGGGCATGACCTCTTCCACATGTGGCCATAAGCTTCCCTGAGCTTCTCTTTGGAAAAAACACCTGTAAAATTCCTCAACAGCCTCTGAAACCTGTCCCAATGTGTTCAGAGCACAACAATTAGCCAAAAATGATTATTCAATCACAGAAAAAAAACATAGGCTCACCAAAACATGTCCTCCATCAATGAGGGCTTCAAGCTCCCTGGAGTTTGCTGAGACTTCAATGGTTAAAATCATGAAAAATAAGTATTCAAATGGCCTTGATAATAGTTCCAATGGATCCAGGATGTCCAAAAACCCCTAGCTGGGATTTTATGACACCTCAATCGGCCAAAAGATGAAGAAGTTTGGCCTCCTCCATTTTCCTCTTTCAAGCTTGTTGAAACTGGTTCGCCAAAACGCACCCTTGTTGAATGAACCCAACACACACGCCATTTAAGGTGTAAAAGCCCGACACCAGGTGCAACTGCACCAATGGTGAAAACCGTAGGACGGTTAGGGCGCCTCCAGCCCCTAACTGCCTAGCACTTGGGCATATGGGGTCCATAAGACCTCGGCTAATTGTTCAACGAGCCAATAATAAAGTGCCAAATGGCGGGCGCATGGGCTATCCGTTGTAACCACATTTTTAAAACCCCACACACATATATCAATGGGTCACATGTAACAAAACATAGAACTGTGTTAAAACCCACGCATAAATATTGTCGCCCAAAACCATGGGTTATACAATTAAAACCCCGCACACATATAACAATATATATGGTGGCCACATGGAATAGTTATACGACCACAAACTATATATTATAATCCCCATGTGCCTTTTAACAAAGAGTATGGTCACATGTAATGTAACAGAACCACGGGTCGGGGCTAAGCCCCGGCCAGACCCCCCCGGCGCCAAAATACAATATTTGAATTCAAATAATTTATGTTGCATATTGTTTACAAGCAACAACTTATGGCGCGTTGGTAGGGCGGCCATTGATAAAACCTTACACCGGTGGGGAGGTCTGGGGGTCGAACCCCACGGACTCCAAAAATATTTTGACAAGCAAACCATTAGCAAATACTGGGGTGCCACGTGGCAGCCCATGATTGGGCCATGCGACACCCAATCATTTGACCAAACAATGCCACGTGTCAAGATACCATTCGCCTTCAACTGCCAACCAAAATCTGCCATGTCATCATATGGATGTACGGTCAAACCACGTCACCTTTTCCACATCAGCATATGACATGCCACGTCAGCATCCGTATGGACTGCACAGTCAACATCCATTTTTTTACCTGTTTGACGATTCAGACAGATCACGATATATCTCACTCCCAATGTCCGTTTGAGACAAAATGAGTTGTGTTGGATTCGTGAAGATGAGGGCTACACTCACGTTTGTTTTCAGGCAATTTCAAGAACATTTATTTTTGAGCTAAAATTTGACCCCTGGTCCAGATTTTGATCACACCTTCCCACTGAAAGGCTTTTGGACCCACAAAATCTTATGATTATCTGTCTACTTTCAAGTTCTATCAATTGATTCTACTTGAAAAGTTTTTCCGACAATCACCTGGATACCTTGACATGCCTTGCACTGCAACTGGCTATGTCCCTCAACCACTGTTCTCTGGCTGTTTCTGACCCACTGTTCTCTCTGTGCTTGGAAGACTGCCAACCTTCCCACTGAGAATCAAGTCCCTCTTTCGAACTCTTTGACGTCAACACAATCAACTCTCCAATGGCTGCAAAAACTTTCCTGCGACATCTTGTCACAAGCCAAGAAAACCATCAATCTTGAAAACAAATTATACAAGATTGAAAATGATGCCAACAAAGTTTTTTGCTCTTCAAACAAATTGTCGCATCTTGTACTTCATCAAAGTACATGGTGTTTTCTTGCATCTTGGTGTACTCAAAATCAACTTACAAGCCAACAAACACCATCGACCAAACATAAGTCGAAAACATGATTGACACAACATAGTCGTCAGAAAATCATCAACACCAGTCGAGACTCATTTAAAACATCATATCAACCTTCCCAAACTGACAAGTCGACAAACATGATACACAATCATGTTACAATCATGAGTCCTTCATGATGAACCATCACCAGGTTTACTGCTTACACACACATAAAAACAAATGCATGTGCATGACTCTTCAACTCTCCTTCCAGTACAAACATAAGTACATAACCCCGAAACATGTGGGTATATAAGAGTTGAAATGAAAAAGATATATGGCTGTAACAAGTGAACATCATATCCATCTTTTACATCCTCCTGGAAAATTTGTGGAACAAAAAATGCCTTCAAAATGAATTGCATTCACATGCAACTTGCATCATGCAAGTTGTGATAAACTGCTGAAAATTATCATGCTTCCCATAAATGCACACATAACGCTGAAAAATGCATTTACAACAGAAAAATACAATCTTTACTTGCTCAAGAAATCCAACCATTTCTTACCAAGCCAACTCAACGGTGACTTTTTCTACTGAAAATCGTCCTCTTGTGAATCATCTTGACACACATCAATGATGGAATCTCGTCTTCCATTCTCGCCAAACTCTTTATCCAACTGCTTCTTATGCCGTGGATGAGTGGTTGGATGCAACGTCCAACATTGGTCGATGAGATGACCCTGCTTCTGACAATGAGTGCAAATCTTTTGCATCCTCTTTTCACGTTGTCTTTGCTTAGAAAGTTTCCTGAAAGCAGTTAATATTTTCCAACATTTTGAAACATGATGGTTATATAAACCACAATATGTACATGGATCCTTTCTTCCATTTTTACATATAAATTTATCATGCTTAACATAGTCAAAAGCAACTGAATGATAAGCAGAATTATACCTTGAACATTCACCTTTATCGCCTCTTTGAGGAGGTGAATCTGAAGAGTTACAAGATCTCCTTTGAAGACCATCAACAATGTTCTTGTCCTCATCACTGTCACAACTCTTTTGTTTCACACATTCGCATTCATCTTGAACACAAGCCTTGCATGCTGGAGGGATTGAACTTTCAACAAAAGTTCTTGAACTTTCACCTTTAAGGCCTTCTTGAGGAGGTGAACTCGAAACAAAATTTGTGCTTGGAACTTTTTCCCTTGTCTCCTCAACTTTGGAATATGCTCCATCTCTTCGTTCATATCCAAGACCACAATACTTGGGTGTTTCTTCAACAACAATAGGCTCAACAATGCCTTGTGCATGCTTGCCCAAACCTCTACCTTCATAGCCCATTTTTAACAATAACTTGGACCCTATTCCTCTTGTGTTCTTTTCAAAAACACCAAAAAATTCATCTTGTGAGGAATCATAAGATAAACTAACATTGCATACCTTATGTTCATGCATGTATTTGGTAAGGGTTTCCTTTGCCTCATGGAGTTGAATCTCCATCTCATGCAACTTTTCAAGAAGCTGGTCTTTCTCCTGCTTCATGGCCATCAACTGCTCTTCAAGGGCAATGTTCACATTTCTGTATTCACACATCTCTTTCATCAAATCTCTCATGGTTAGAATCTCTTCTTTTTCAAAGAATTTAGATAATGAAGAAATATGAAAACTATCAATGCTTGAAGCTTCCTCCATCCTTGGAAGATCTCCAACTTCAACACAAAACTTGCACAAAAACCAATAGCTAAATCTCAAGCTATCAATGACAAACACATGAGCAAAACAAACTATGCTCCGATACCACCTGATCTGAAAATAGAAGGCTGACTTGTTATGCTATGCAAGCACCCTCTACTTCATTAAAATAAACTTTACACGACCTTGCTTCATGTGTTAAAATATGCAAGATAAACTTATGTGTTAAGTTCATGTATCTTCTTGTAAATTCTTATGTGTGAGGATATGTTATTTTAAATGGTTAAATATGTACTTTCAATAAATACACAGCAACATAACTTGCAGCAAATAAACCATCAAACTCAGAACAATCACAACATGATAAAGGAGTTCACCCCCCTTCGGGCTACATCTCCTTGAGCCTCCATCAATGGACTTGGCTCTCTGGGATTAATTTGTCAAAAGTCCTTTTACAAGATTTTTCTCAACTCCAATGGAAAAACAGACTGTACCATTGAGATTAGAACACATAAAAACCCCAAAAATGACTAATAGAACTCTGAAAACGGATCATGGCTCATCCGGGCATGACCTCTTCTACATGTGGCCATAAGCTTCCCTGAGCTTATATTTGGAAAAAACACCTGTAAAAGTCCTCAACAGCCTCTGAAACCTGTCCCAATGTGTTTAGAGCATAACAATTAGCCAAAAATAATTATTCAATCACAGAAAACAAACATAGGCTCACCAAAACATGTCCTCCATCAATGAGGGCTTCAAGCTCCCTGGATCTTGTTAAGACTTCAATGGTTAAAATCCTGTAAAAGAAGTCTTCAAGTGGCCTTGATAACAATTCCAATGGATCCAGGATGTCCAAAAAACCCTAGCTGGGCTTTTATGGCACCTCAATCAGCCAAAAGATGAAGAAGTTAGGCCTCCTCCATTTTCCTCCTTCAAGCTTGCTGAAACTGGTTCGCCAAAACCACCCTTGTTGAATGAACCCAGCACACACGCCATTTAAGGCGTAAAAACCTGGCATCGGGCGCAACCGTGCCAACGGTGCAAACCGTAGGATGGTTAGGGCACCTCCAGCCCCTAACTGCCTAGCACTCGGGCATATGGGGTCCATAAGACCTCGGACTAATGCAAAAAGGCTAACCGTTCAACGAGCCAATAATAAAGCGCCAAATGGCGGGCGCATAGGCTATCCGTTGTAACCAAAATTTTAAAACCCTGCACACATATATCAATGGGTCACATGTAACAAAACATAGAGCCATGTTAAAACCCACGCATAAATATTGGCGCCCAAAACCATGGGTTATACAATTAAAACCCCGCGCACATATAACAATATATATGGTGGCCACATGGAATAGTTATACGACCACGGACTATATATTATAATCCCTGCATGCCTTTTAACAAAGAGTATGGTCGCATGTAATGTAACAGAACCACGGGTTGGGGCTAAGCTCCGACCCGACCCCCCCCTCGCCAAAATACAATATTTGAATTCAAATAATTTATGTTGCATATTGTTTACAGGCAACAACTTATGGCGCATTGGTAGGGCGGCCATTGCTAAAACCTTACACCGGTGGGGAGGTTTGAGGGTCGGACCCCACGGACTCCAAAAATATTTTGACAAGCAAAACATTAGCAAATATTGGGGTGCCATGTGGCAGCCCATGATTGGGCCAAGTGGCACCCAATCATTTGACCAAACAATGCCACGTGTCAAGATACCATTCACCTTCAACTGCCAACCAAAATATGCCACTTAATCGTACGGATGTACGGTCAAACCATGCCACCTTTTCCACGTCAGCGTACGACATGCCACGTCAGCATCTGTACGGACTGCACAGTCAGCATCCATTTTTTTACCAGTTTGACGATTCAGACAGATCGCGATATCTCTCGCTCCCGACGTCCGTTTGAGATGAAATGAGTTGCGTTGGATTTGTGACGATGAGGGCTATGCTCACGTTCGTTTTGAGGCAATTCCAAGAATGTTGATTTTTGAGCTAAAATTTGACCCCTGGTCCAGATTTTGATCACTTTCAATCCTCTCATTGATGAGCCTTGGCAGCCTATGGACATCACCTTCTTGGCCATGAGGTCTATTAGAATCTCTTTGACGACTTTTTCTGCTGCGCTAATTTCGTCCGACATGCACACTTGAGATCTGATATCTCAGGTCGGTGAACAATACTCACTATAACAGAATGTATGGCGAGGTCTCAATGATCACTATGCGAAATCAACTAGTTATCTGTGGGCTCAGATAGTCACAAATGGAAAAAGTGTTCTCGATGCAACGCTCGAAGGGATAAATAGATAACATCGTAACGATTTCTTTCAACAGGTCACAAATCCTTATTCAATGCAATTCCATCCATTATGGCGCGGTCCCAATGGTCCAATGGAAAACTTTCAGGCCATAATTTCTTTCCTAACTATTCGGGAGCATCGATGGAATGGTCATATTGCCTCCAATAGTCATATTTCTTCGTCATGGAGAAGTTCCAATCTGTGTTGTACTGATATTCCAGGGAAGTTCTAGTTCTGGAAACCTTTATTCTGCGAAGTAATCTCTGGAACTTCTTGCAATTTTTATAACTTTTCCCTCTTCTCACTGAGGTTTCTGGCTTTCTTTCCTATGATCTAAATCACTGGTTCCCTCTTTCCATTATCGTTCTTATCTCCTCTTGGCATGATAACTTCGCACTGTGGAGGGTCTTTCATAGGGTTCGAGTGTAATACTTCTTTTCTGTCTTGGGTAGGTGCTCTGCTTTCCTGTGTGGACGGGTTCTTCAATTCTGTCTGTGTTCTTTCAGCTTCGTCATCCAGATCCCTGGTCCTTAGCAGCTTCGACTTGTTCTCTTGTTCTTCTATCAAGTGTGTTATTCTACTATTCATGAAATCTGTTAATTCTTGCTTTTTTTGTTCTAGGGATTCCTCTTCTTGTTTCCTTCGCATCTGATCTTTCTCAATCCATTTTTTTCCTAGCAAAATAGCAAATGGGGCGTTGTTCTTAACAAACTTCACGATCTCAAATTATTCTTCTGTCGAAGTGCCATGAGCACACATAGATGTCTTGGTAAGTCTTCCACATAGGGTTATCAACTTTCCTCTAAATAATCCTATTCTTCCTAATGAAGGAACCATAGCAGGCTTTCCCAAAATTTCCCAATTTCTTTCTGTCATGATATTCACTTGTGTTTCCTCATCCATGACACATTCTATGTCGAAGTCTCCTATTCTTGTTTCTATGTACTCTTTCTCTTTTAAGACCTCTGATAAGTTGATATCTCTGTGATCATTCAAGGTTTCTTTCATCTGTAGTAATACAGTCTCTGATTATTTCTGGGGTTCTATCATATCCTTAGTTTCTTGGTTTGTGTCATAATTTTCTTGTTTCATATTCATCTTTTCAACTTTAGCAATCATTCTAGGACAATCCAAAACTTCATGGTCGATAGATTTACAACAAAGACAACTAGGTCTTCTACCAGGGCATTCCTTAGCAAGATGTCTTGGTCTTCTGCAACTGTAACAAAGGGTTAATCCTCTCTTTCTCTTAAATGATCCCCAACCCTTCCCATATTGGGCACTGGGATTACAGTAAATAACCGCAAAATAATATTTCTAGGATCCTACATCCATTTGTTAGTCCAAACATTCTTTCTATGCATAGGGATAACATACCTTTCATTATTTCTATCAAATCTATTCATATCAAATATTCTTTCTTGTAACTGTGCCCTAGTTTTCAGATTAGGAATTTTTTTATCAAACATACCTAGATCCATTCTTTCGAAACATAAATTTTCACTTATCTTACCTTTCTCAGAGCACAAATATTCAAGGTCTTACCTCTTTTATTCATATCGGACTTCTCTTCTTAGCACAGAGCTTCACAAGTCAAGTATAATATTGCACACTAAAGCAACATATCTACACACAAAGATTTATTTTCTTCAGTTCCTAGCAATCACAGTTTCAGGTCCCGACAATGGAACCATTTGTTGGGACAGGGGAAGACCCAGGGTTCAACGTTTCAACAATGCACCAACAAATCCCTAACTACTGGCCCTTTCGGAAACACCTGCGAAGAAGATGAAGTCTCACCTGAGGTAGAGGCATGGGTGGTTGCAGGACTCAAATGTCTGCAACCTAACTGGGACATAGATCTGTGATTATACCACTTAAAAAAGAACTTAGTAGTTCAAATTCATCAATAATTAAACCTTATTCACATCGCAGATCCAAACCCTAGTTATAGAACAATGCAGTATTCAACCAAATCTAACACATCTAAGCACTTAGCATATGGAAAGAGATCAAATCTAGCATTCATTCACATTACTAAGCACTAAGCTATCATACCAGATTCATATAAAAATTCATTACTTAGATCATATGAACAATATGACAACCATAATGCAAAAAGAAACCATAACACAGGATATACGTTGTTCACCCCAGTGTGGGGCTATGCCCACCAACTCTTCATCTTCTTTATTATCTTCTTTCAATCTCTTTACATGCATAAAGCCTCATAACCCACTTTGTGTAGGACAGGAGATATGCGTGCACCTCGCCAGATCCTCCTTCCCTGAGCTAGGTTTAAGCACAAAGCCTTCTTACAATCACTTACACTTAGCTCTGTAGGTCTCAACATACACTATGAATAAATCCTTTGCAATCACATAGATAGAACTCTAGCACTTAGCATATTCTGCCTTTCTTGCATCGCCTAGCTATCTATTTATACATCACAAATGGTCCTAAACACAAGTAAAACCATGGGCCGACATCCCATACCCATTACATAAACCCTAATCCTAAAAACTTCCCTAAAAAGGTGTCGAGATCTTGTGATCTCTGCTTCGACTTGCACTCCACCTTCGACTAGCTTGTCGAAGTCCCAAAAGAGGTCAAACATGACCAAGGATATCCAAAACTTGGTCAAGGGACAACATTCACGATAACATATTTGTATGATCTATTAGATGGTTTATATGTTATGATTCCATGCCTTAAAATGATAAAGTCAATTAATACAGTCCACTTCGAGGGGGAAAACTTATTTTACAATATACCCAATTTATATATGAGATGAGATAAGATGATCCTAAGACTAGATCTCCTTGGTATATATATATATATATATAGGAGACATAGTGATCCAGATGGATCTCAGTGGCCATCCACCTCTCTACTGAATCACCATTTTGAGCCTGTGGTTTTGATAAACCATGATATTCACCCTTTTGATGGAGAATGGAATGTAATGTGATCTTCATTTGTTATTTACAGACATCATTTAATGATTTCCTAGTAGTCTTATGTACATGCCTACAACACAGCGTTAATGCACCAGATCCCATTAGAACTCCGTAGTTAAGCACGCTCAGTATAGAGTAGTACTGGGATGGGTGACTGCCCTAGAAGTCCTAGTGTTTTACATGCCTATGGAATTTTATAAACTTAGTCCAATTTATCCCACTTGCATCATGGGAATTGTTGTCCTCTCACTCTCTCATATATAATTGTGGTGAAGGAGTCCCTTTAACCATGCAATGGAGTGTGATGTAAAGCTTCTTGTAAATGAAATGTAGCCAACATCTCTTTCTTTTTAGAGATAAGCTACCCCATTTTTCTAGTTTTTGTTCTACAATGTTTTTCTATCTTATTCAGTAATAGAAGTTGGGTTTCACTGTATTTCTGTGTTCTCTTCTATATTTTTTTTGTATTTCATTGCTATATCTCGATTTTATTTTTGTCTTCATGTCTTTCTCAAAATAATCTAGATCAGTGGTATCAAAGCAGTCTGCTCCTTGTCATTTCTCAGAGAAGGTCCTCGACAAGGTCGGGGTATAGATATTTGGGTCTCGAGCTAGTTCTTCTTGAGGACAGCCACTCTCGCTAGCCCAAGAAACCTCCCATGGAGGAATAAAATAGATATGATAGAGCAGGAGATCCTTTCAAGACGTTTCTTGAGGAATCCCTCATGCGACAAAGGAACGAGATGATGGACAACTTCCCTCAGATCCTTCAAATACTACCTAAGTCAGTAGTCGAGGCATCTTCAACAAGAAACCATTTCACAAGTGCAACACCCTTCAAGGTACAAGTCAATTTTGATATCCCCTTATTTGAAGGCTAGATAGATGCAGATGCTCTAGAAAAATGGTTGAATTTACTAGAAGGTTATTACTCTATCCAAAAAAAATTCGACAATGAAAATATCATCTTCGCACTCCTTAAATCCCTTCCCCATGTCAGAGCTTGGTGGGAAGGTTACTAGGAAAGGTACACCGCGGATGAATCTAAACTATTTGGGAGATAACCCACTTGGGCGACATTTTTAGATTCCCTAAAGGAGGAGTTCTACCCTATCGGAAACTATGATGACCAATACATGAGATGGACAACTGTGCATCAAAAAAGAGACCAGACAGTGCCAAGGTACACCAACATATTTCATACCTTGCACTCAAAGTTGGGTATCAAAGACTCTAAGAGACGCCTGGTTTTGAAGTATTGCAGTGGTCTACATAGATACATCTAAACAAAGATGGATTTCTTGGACATCTCCTCATTAGGAGTTGCTTATCAATATGCAGTCAAAATTGAGAAGAAATTCAAGCAGCAGAGTAAGTGGGAGAAGCATGGATAGAGAAAGGAAGGCCAACCTCAAGAGAGCCAATCCCAGATGCAGGCAAAGAAGGGTAACGAGAAGTCTAATAAATACACCGGAATGTGGTGTGAGTTCCATAATATCCATTAGCACAACACTGATGAATGTCGCTCAATACATTCATCGATGGCCAAGCTCAAAGACCAAGAGTCGAATCCTGACTTGGACCCTGATTCATAAAATAATAAAAGGAGACAGATCATTTATGTAGAACCCATTGCTACTGTCGCAACTACAAAAATCCAACCAAAAGAGGATCCTAAGGTGGGGGATTGAGTTTTCCATTCACAAATGTGGGTGAAGGGGACTCCACTACATTTTATTGTTGATAGAAGAAGCCAAAAGAAAATAATCTCAACAGAGGTTGTCAAGTAGTTGGATTTTCCAACAACACCAGACCCACAACCATACAACATCGGGTGGCTTCGCTAGGGTCAAGATCTTTGTGTCAGCCAACAGTGTCGCATGTCCTACAACATCAAGCCCTTCAAGGATGAGGTATTGTGTGATGTTTCCCCATTGGAAGTATGTGATTTTCTATTATGCCAACCATATGTGGAGGCATCATGATTTTTATGAGTCTTGACCTTGTAGCATCATTATTACTATGGGGGTTCATCTATACCAGATACCATAGGTATTTCCAACTATTTTCCCACGAAAAAAATGCCACAAAATAATCTCTCATACTGCAAATTTAGCCTCTTAAAAATCCAATCAGAAGGTGAACAGAAGGACACTGCAACCACTGAAGCCTCAGCCCAAGAATTTTCTATCCAGCATAAGCAAATTGACAAGATTGTAGAAAAGTACCAAGATGTTCTTGTTGCACCTACGGGGGTGCCTCCACATTGCCCATTCAAGCAAGGTTATAATAGAACCCTTCATACTTTTCATGCTGCATCTTCACTGATAGAGTCCTCCCACACTCAGGTAGACCATGAAACTCAATTGGTTGAACAGATCCAACCCCTCCAACAATAGGTTCATGACATCCTTCAACAAGCTAAGCATGACAACTTCTTCAACAAGGCAAGAAACACACCAAGATTTAGATTTAGCAGAAGTATCTCCGTCTCCCAAGGGAACTTGACACAATGGGTACCATTTCTTCCTAATGGGGGAGGAATGATCCAGATGGATCTTAGTGGACATCCACCTCTTCCACTGAATCACCATTTTGAGCCTATGGTTTTGATAAACCATGATATTCACCCTTTTAATGGGGAATGGAATGTAATGCCATCTTCATTTGTTAATTACAAACATCATTTAATGATTTCTTAGTGGTCTTATGTACATTCCTAAAGCATAGCATTAATTCAATGGATCCGATTAGAACTTCGCAGTTAAGCACGCTCAGGATAGAGTAGTACTGGGATGGGTGAATTCCAGGGAAGTCCTAGTGTTTTACATGCCTATGGCATTTTATAAACTTAGTACAATTTATCCCACATGCATCATGGGAATTTTTCTCCTCTCACTCTCTCATATATAATTGAGGTGAAGGAGGCCCTTTAAGCATGCAATGGAGTGTGATGTAAATATTCTTGTAAATGAAGCCTAGCCAACATCTCTTTCTTTTTAGAGATAAGCTACCCCATTTTCCAGTTTGTGTTCTATATTATTTTTCTATCTTATTCAGTAATAGAATTTGGGTTTCACTGTATTTTTGTGTATTTCATTGCTATATATCAGTTATACTTTTGTCTTCATGTCATTCTCAAAATAATATGGATCACATAGGGTACAATTATAATGAAAGGGTACAATTAAGGGTTCTAGTTGACCTACTAATATAACACTAGAAATGTAATAATTCAATATCTAGGGGATTAATAAGAGGTTGTATACATAACATGGGGATTTGTCTAGGGCTTAACATGCCCCTCCCCTTAAACAAGTGTTTTCCTCAACACTCGACTAATTATGAGTATTTTTCATGAAGAAATCATCTTTCCATGTTGCCTCTTCCATTGGCAGGTTCTTCCATTTGATGAGGTACACAATAATTGTTAGACAACTGAGAGGGGGGAGGGGTGAATCAATTGTCACTGTGCTTAAATGATAATACCCATTTTAAAATAATTACAAAACACTCAATTATGATCACAATAATTAAGGGAAGTAAGCAATAGAGTATTCAACATAAATCACACACATGAAGTATACAGAAACAGATATTCCTGAGGAAACCCATAAAGGAAGAAAACCTCTTCTTCTTCGAATGATAGGCAGTCTTTTTATGTTCTGTACATCATATATCTTTGAACACCAACTCAATGTGAGGCTACCACCTCTATTTTACAAGTTGCAACTTTGTTGAGAGCACCGACTCTTTGGTTTCTCTAGCACCCACTGGAAGGAAGCACCAACTCCCCGAGTGTTCCAGCACCAACTGGATGGAAGCACCAACTTCCAGTCACACAGGTACCAACCTGTACAACATAGAACAATAGTTCTCCCTTGCACCACCCTACCACCTTGGTTTTTTTTGGCTGCAACCAGATGGAATCTACAACTACCTGTGTTAAAGAACCCACTTGAAACTCTGAGGACTTTGGGGATCTAAAATCTCAAACTTTTCTCCCTCCTGAAATCATGCTCTACTGAAACGTATCTCTCGACTATCAATGAACCAAATTCTCCACCTGGTGATGAACAGTCTCAAGTTACTTTGGGACTTTGGAACTTTGGTAAGTTCTCTCTCCTGCATGCACAAAGCGTTAAGGCTCGTGCACCTTGATTTGATCGGACGTTTGTTGGTCTTCTGTATTGGTGATCCAATGACCACTATCACTATTCCCCCTGAGATTTCTTGCCTTCTATTCTTGCCATCGATGAAAAGCACACTCTTCCTATAAAACATGCCAAAAATCTCCCCCTTTGGCATTGATGGAAACCTTGAAAGGATGCACTATTTTTCTTAGACGTCTAACTGTAAGATCTAGACCACACCTTTTCTCCGCCTTTGACATCAATATAAAAGAAAGCATGCCCCACCTGAGCTGTTGTAGTAATTTTTCGGAGGTATCATATATTCAACCAACACATACTCCCCCTGACAAGATGTACACTCTTAGGTGAGAGAAGGGATGGCACCCAACTTTTGACGGAGATATTCAAATGGTGTCTTGGCTAGGGGTTTAGTAAAGATGTCTACAATTTGTTCTATGGAAGGAATACTATTTACATGAACAAGTATGTTTGTAACCTTCTCTTTGAGAAAATGATACTTTATTGGTATATTCTTTGTATTTGAATGGAGAAAATGATTCTTCGAGACACTAATGGCACTAGTGTTATCACATTGAAGTGGAATGGGATCAGAATAAGTTACCTTCAAATCTGCAAGAGTTTGTATCATCCATAAGATTTGAGTGAAACAAGTAGCAGCAACAATGTACTCTGCCTCTGTAGTTGATAATGAAATATATCCCTTCTTCTTACTAAGCCATGCTACTAATGAATCACATAAGAATAATGCACCTCCACTGGTGTTGTTTCTCTCATCCAAAAACATTGCCCAATCAACATCTGAATATGCAGTTAATTGAAAATTATTATTTTTAGGATACCAGAGACAATAAGTCATTGCACCCTTCAAATATTTGAATATCCTTTTGATAGCTGCTAAATGACTTTGTTTAGGAGCAGACTGAAAACGACCTACCATTCCAACAACTTTCATTATATCAGGACGAGATGTTGTGATGTACAAAAGACTGCCTATCATTGATCGATATGTGCTTTGATCAACATCAGGTGAAATATCATCTATATTGATAGGAGAGGAATATAATAGGAGAGGAATATAACATGAGAGGAATCTGACAGGAGAGGAATCTAAAAGGAGAGCAACCAACCACCATAGGTGTACTAATAGGAGAGGAATATTCCATCTGAAACTTCTTCAACATCTCTTTCAAATATTTTTCTTGAGAGATAAATAGCCCTGCAGAACTCCGATTGTTTTGTAAACCAAAATAATATGAAAATTCTCCTATCAAGGACATCTCAAACACAATCTGCATTGAATTAGAAAACCACTGAACTAAAGGGTCATTAGTGCATCCAAAAATAATGTCATCTACATAAGCCAAAACAACTAATAAATCATCACCTTTAGATTTAATTTATAGTTTACTGTCAAAAATACCTTTATTGAACCCTTTGTCCTATAGAAATTTGTCTAGTCTATAATATCGGGCTTGTGGTGCCTGTTTCAATCCATATAATGGATTTTTAAACTTACATACATAGTCATGATTATTTGTCAATGAAAATCCTTCAGGTTTCTTCACATATACTTATTCTTCTAGATCTCCATTAAGAAATGTTGACTTAACATCCATCTGATATACTTTAAAGTTATTATGACATGCATAGGCAAGAAATATTCTGATGGCTTCCAATCTTTCCACTGGTGCAAAGGTTTCATCAAAATTCTGTCCTTCAACTTGTGGATACCCCTTATAGACCAATCTGGCTTTATTCTTAACAAGTTTTCCTTGTTCATTCATTTTATTCTTAAACACTGATTTGGAGCCAATTACATTCTTATCTGCAGGTCTAGGAACAAGATCCCAAGTATTTTTCTTCTCAATCTGATCTAGTTCCTCATTCATTGATTTTAACCAATTGTTGAACTGTTCTATTTTGCCTCTCAACTACTCCATTTTGCTGTGGAGTTCCTGGGATTGTGTATTCTCTCTTGATCCCATGTTTATCACAAAATTCCTTGAAATCACTGACATAAATTATCCTCCTCTATCTAATCTTACTTCCTTTAACCTATTTCCTGTTTGATTCTTAGTTAAAGCCTTAAATATTTTAAATTTCTCAAATGCTTCAACTTTTTCTTTGAGAAAAGCAACCCAAGTGAGTCTGGAGTAATCATCAATGATCAAGATGAAGTAGTTTTCTTTCCCTGTTCCTTCTTGTCTTGATGGTCCACATAAATCCATATGAACTAATTAGAGTGTTTTCCTTATTGAAGTAGAGATCTTGGATTTAAACTGTGTCCTGGTTATCTTTCCTACTTGGCAGGGTTTACACACAAAATCTTGTGGATTTGATATTCTTGGAAGATCTTTTACTGCCTAAAGATTTTTTATCTTGATTAAGTGGTCAAAGTTTAGATGTCCAAGTCTCCTATGCCATAACCAACTTTCATCAGGTTTTCCTAGATGACATGATTCTCTATCTTCTTTAAACACATATACATTATTATCTTTCCTTATGCCTTTAGACACCACTTGTCCTGAGTTTAAAGACTTTATCTTACAATATTTGGAAGTGAACACCACTTCACATCCTCTGTCACACATTTGACTTACACTGAGAAAATTATGTTTCATCCCATCTACAAGCAGAACATCCTGGGATTTTCCTTTACCATTACTCAAACTCACCATCCCTTTACCCTTGATTTTACCTGGTTCATAATTTCCAAAGGTCACATTTCCTATTTTTCTTTTACTTATAGACATAAAATTATCCTTCTCTCCAATCATGTTCTTGGAACATCCACTCTCTATATACCAGGGGTCTTTTTGTTTTTGAGCTGAAAGTACTAGACCATATTTTTCACTATCTTTCTTTTTCCATGTGCTAGCATTTCTAGCTAAGGGTTTTATCCTTGGATCTTCTTTGTAATTCTTCATATGACAGTTTGCAACTTTATGGCCAAAGTTATGACAATTATAGAATTAGAGCTCATTGTTCAATAGGTCAAAGTGATTGGTGCAACTTTGTCTACTCATTGGCTATTTAGTTCTATGTTGCAAAGATTGTTTATTTCTTGATCTCCTCAGTTGCATGTCTCTAAACTTAATTTGACAATTTGCAATATTATGAACAAAATTAGAGCAGTAAAAACAATAACCATGGCCATAAGCATAGAGTCATTAAACTTATATTCACAAGAAGAGTCACTATCTGTGTCTCCTGAAGAGTCATCATTGTTTACACATAAAATTTTCTTTTTACCAAATCTCTTGGATTTGTACTTCTCTTCACCTTTAGATTTCTGGTCCTTCTTCTTGTGTGGACACTTAGATGAAAAGTGGCCTATATTTCCACAATCAAAACATTTGAAGGGAAACTTGCCTTGGTACTTTCCTGATCATTTCTTTAGTCTTCTCACAATATTTCTTCAATTTCATAAGGCTCAGAATCCTAATTCTTATATGATTTAAATGATGCTTATCTAGAGGTGGGTTTATCTTTACCTATCCTCATCTCATAAACAATCAGATTTCCTAGGAGTTGGTCAATAGGAAGATATTTTAGATCATTAATTTCTTCTACAACAGAGACCTTTGGTTGAACCTATCTGGCATAGATCTCAAAATTTTCTGAACTAAAGAGGCTTCCTCAATTTTTTCACCAAGTCCTTTCATTGCATTTACTAGTTCTTCAACTCTCAGAAAGTAATTCCAAACATTTTCATCCTCTTTCATCTTTAGCTGTTCAAACTATAGTCTATAGGTTTGAATCTTGGAACCCTTTACCTTCTCATTACCTTCATAATTGCTAATGAGTTTGTCCCACATTTCTTTGGCAGATTCTAAGTGCATAACTTTTACAAATTCTTCTTCTGCAAGCCGACTCAGAATAACATTCATAGCCTTAGTGTTGAAGCTGAATTCTAGATTGTCATCCTTAGAAGCTAGTACAACTGGCTTCACATAACCAGTCTCTACCACATCCCAAACATCTGCACCTAAAGCCATTATGTAGGTTCTCAACCTAACTTTCCAGAAGGAAAAATTTGTTCCATTGAATAGGGGGGCCTTATTGGTTGAAGTTCCTTCATGGCTAGTCATGTTTAAGATTTAGGATCTACCCTTATATAAAAGGAACCCGCTCTAATACCAATTGTTAGACAACTGAGGGGGGGGGGGTGAATCAGTTGTCACTGTGCTTAAACGATAATACCCATTTTAAACTCATTACATAACACTCAATGATGATCAAAATATTCATGGAAGTAAGCAATAGATTATTCAACATCAATCACACACATGAAGTATACAAAAACAGATATTCCCAAGGAAACCCATAAAGGGAGAAAACCTCTTCTTCCTCGAATGATTGGAAGTATTTTTATGTTCTGTACATCATATATCTTTGAGCACCAACTCAATGTGAGGCTACCACCTCTGTTTTACAAGATGCAACTTAATGAGAGCACCAACTCTCTGGTTTCTCTAGCACCCACTGGAAGGAAGCACCAACTCCTTGAGTGTTCCAGCACCAACTGGATGGAAGCACCAACTTCCAGTCACACAGACACCAACCTGTACAACAGATAACAATAGTTCTCCCTTGCACCACCCTACAACCCTGGTTTTTCTGGCTACAACTCTCTGTGTTCAAGCACCCACTTGAAACTCCGAGGACAACACTCCTCCCTAGCACCACCCTACCACCCTAAGATATAAATATTTTCTTGTTGAAATTTATTACAATGATACAATATTTATCAATGGCTTACCAATCTCATCACTATTCTGCTACACTGCTCTACTCTGCCTGCATCAGTGTATTCCTTATCACATCTTCTTGTGCTTAAGTTCTCATATATTCTGTTGTTTTCACCATTTATTCTCTGTCGAGCTTATGTTCTTCATATATGCATTTTCTCCCTCAGTTCATGCTGTGATATTCATTGCTTACAATTTGACTATTTTTTACAGAGAAACAACAACCTTCCTATGTCACAACATATTTCTTTTATTCATGTTGTCATCATCCATTACTCTCTGAATCTCCAATTCCCATGTAGGGAATCTCAGAATGCTCAAGAGCCATGATTCCAATGCCCCAGAAACAATGATTCAATCACTCAGGAACAATGATTCAGTTAGTGTAACTGAATCGTAACTGATCAAGAAATCACGAGATGAAACAACAATCGTTCAATCAGATTCTGTTTGTTCAGTGTCGTTGGATTATTCATGCAGAGGCCTTTTTGAATTTTCAATGTGTAACCTCCGATGTGGAGCCTAGTAGCACTAGATCCTTCCCATATCTTCCATTGATGTGACCTTGGGCGATGGTCTCACGTGACCACGTGATTGCAGGTGCGAGCTCTTTTCTCGTTATCCCCCTGTCGCATGTGACCTTGGGCTACGTCCTTGCGTAAGAAAATGATTGTGGGCATGTACAAGAGTGGTTTTGTATCAATTGCTTTTCTCTCTGCAATCCACCTCCATCTGCCATGTACCCTTTCTCCAAAACCATGGTTTCAATTGCAGCCCACCCTTAACTTTTTAAAGTTCACAAACCTTCAATCCCAACAATTCGATGGGATCATCGATCTCATGATATTTACGGTGCTCCTGAACTGACGGATCAGATCTAACCTTCTTAAATCAATGATTGTGATCTATTTCATGATCTAGGCTCCGAGAGTTTCAATTCTCAACCTTCACGCTCTCCCATAATACTTTTAGCTAGAGTCCACATATTCCTGCAACGTATCCTCCTCAAATCAACGGTCCTCGTTCACTTTGAGACTTTGGCCTTCAGAAATTTCAAACCTTTCTCCTTCACATTTTCCCATAGTAGTTTCACCTGGATTCAACGATCATAAGTGACTTCGGCCCTTCAGGACTTTAGGCTGATCACTGCTCCATTCTCCTCCGGAGTGGTCACCTTCTAAATAAGTCATAGACAGTGGAGATTGATTTATTTTGGTTAAAACTTCCACTTACACTGTCCTTCCATTGTACTAGATCAACGATTGAGAATGCACTTGAAGTGATCTTCAGATCGGACGACTCATGTCCATTTCGGGACTTCAGCGTTCGAGACTTTGGGACTTTAGCATCTGCTGGTGGAATCCTGAAGTAAAACTCCCAGAGTGATGCAAATTTCTTACATCACTTGATGACGTGGCATGAGCCATGTGTCTGCCATGTGTCACTCAAATTCATGATTTGCATGTACCTGAAATGTTGATTTCAGCGTGACACTTGTCATTATCTGATTGTGCCACATGTCTTTTTTGACGTGGGTGAGACATGTGGGCAGTGTAGTGGAATGTGACATGTAGTGGGTAGTGGAGTGTGATGTCGGAGCACAGAGGTGGCATGTATGAGTTGTTTGGGGGTCTACTCGGAGGGGGGGTTAGGCGGTAAGTGGTAATGAGCGAGGGGGGTCCGAGTTGATAGGAAGGTGACATGTATGAGGGTCCCACATGGGAAATACCACCAACTCGGACCCCCCCCACAGTTAAAGGCATAAATTTTAGGGGGGGGGTCCGATATGCTCATTCGACCATAGATCTGAGCACTCGATTATCGATCACTAATATTAGCATGCCCTTCTTCAAACTTATCCTATCCTTCCACTTTAGAATGATCTGATGACTGAAATTTACTCCAGATATCTGACTCTCCAGACTTCGGGGATTTCAAATCTCAAACTTTTCTCCCTCCTGAACTCATGGTCTATTGACACGTATCTCTTGACGATCAACGAACCAGATTCTCCACCTGGTGATGAACAGTCTCAAATTACTTCGGGACTTTAGAACTTTGGTAAGTTCTCTCTCTTGTGTGCACAAAGTGTTAAGACTCGTGCACCTTGATTTGAATGGTCGTTTGTTGGTCCTCTGTATCGGTGATCCAAAAACCACTATCGCTCTTTATCCCGATATTTCTCGCCTTCTTCTCCGCCTTCTGTTCTTTCCATCGATGACAAGTAGACTCGTCTTGTAAAACATGCCAACAACAATTGCTTTATTTCGCAATTGCTTACTCCTTGTTTCAAATTTTTTTTCTGGTTCTACTATAATTTTCACTTCTTCATTAATATTTGGCATAATATCTTGGACTAGGATCTTGTCACCGATTACCTTCCTTATGCAATAAACATGGAAGATTGGATGTACATGTGAAGATAGAAGCAACTCCATTTTGTAATCCATACTTCTAATCCTTTGCAAGACCTTATAGGGACCATAATATTTGGGTGCTAATTTATTTTCCTTATTTTGTTTCTTGAGGGACATATGTTTATATGGTTGTATCCTAAAAAATACCTAATCCCCCACTTAAAATTTTCTTTCGCTGCGATGTTGATCTACTTGTTGTTCATCCTATTTTGTGCCATAACCAAGTTGTCATTCAATAGTTTGAGAACCTCTTGTTTGTGCTCTATGTGGTCCTCCACTTCCTGAACCTTTGCAGTCCCTTTCAAGGGAGATGTGATGGATGGAGGATGATATCCATAAAGTGCCAAAAATGGGGACATTTTTGATGAAGTATGGAAGGATATGTTGTACCACCATTCTACCAAGGGAAAGCACTTAAACCATTGTGTTTGTTTATTATATGCAAATCAATGAAGATATCCTTCTATAAATTCATCACAATATTAGTTTTCCCATCAAATTCAGGATGATAGGATGAGTTATGAGACAATTGAGTACCCAAACAAGAAAATAATCGAGTCCAAAAATTTCTATTGAAAATTGGATCTTTGTCACTTACAATAATATTGGGGGATTGCATGTAGCTTTTGAATTGTTTCCATGAATGTTGTGGTTATTATGCTTGCTTTAAAAGGGAGAGAGAGAGAGAGAGAGAGAGAGAGAGAGAGAATACTTCATTAGTATATCCACTACTACCATGATGACAATATTTCCTTCATTTTTTGGTAAACCTGTAATAAAATCCATTGAAACTTCTTCCCAACATTCACTTGGTATAGCTAATGGTTGTAGGAGACTTGGAGTCTTGATTGTCTCTCCCTTATTATGTTGGATGAAAAAAAAATTAGACACAAACTTTTGAACATTAGTTTTAAGACCTTCCTAGAAAAAATCCTTCTTGATCCTGTGGTAAGTTTTCAAGAACCCTAAATGTCCTGCTATAAGATAAGTGTGAAATTTCCAAAAGACCTTTTGTTTGAGTTGGGAATTCTTACATAAATATAAACGATCATGATACCATATCAAATCATTCTTCCATACAAATGTATCTAATACAATGGGGTCCTCTTGTAGTTTTTGAATAATCTTACACACCTCTTGATCTTGCTTCCATTCTATCCTTGCTTCTTCCACCCAATCAAATTGAAAAATAGAAATAAAACATAGTGATCCATCTGTTTCTTCTTCTTTCCTTGAAAGTGCATCTACCAAAATATTACGTTTTCCTTTCTTGTAGATAATTTCAAAGTCGTATCCTAACATCTTTGTAACCCATTTTTGTTGTCTTTTTGAAGATAATATTTTCTCCAAGAATTACTTCAAACTATCATGTTTTGTTTTTACTTTGAAGTGTCTTCCTATTAGGTAAGCGCATCATTTCTTAATTGCATGTAGTATGGCCAACATTTATTTTTCATAAATTGGTTTGAGTAAGTTTTTTCCTTTAAGTTGGCTTCTTTCAAAGGCAAGGGGCTTGCCTTATTGCATTCAAATTGTACCAATGACATGGCTTGAGGCATCACACTCCACAATAAATGTTTTTGTGAAGTCAGGTGTGGTTAGGACAAGAGTTTTACACATAGATTCCATAATTTTTAAAAAATCTTTGGCTTCTTCTTGAGTCCAAGAAAATGCTTCATTATTTAACAATGTTGTTAGAGGTGCCACTATTTGACCATAGTGCTTGAAAAAATTGTGGTAATATCTTGTCAATCCTAAGAATCCTCTAAGTTTCTTCAAGGTTTTGGGAGCTCACCATTGCCTTATAGATTTAATTTTGTTAGGATCCACTTTTACACCTTCATGAGATACAATATGACCCAAATATTCCACTTCTTGAACCCTAAAGGCACACTTGGAAGGATTTGCATAAATTTGTCGCTCTTCCAAAAGTTGTAATACTATGTCAACATGTTGTAGATGCTCTTCCCATGATTTTTTGTAGATTAATGTTTCATAAAAAATACTAAATTTTTTTTTCTAAGGAAGGGTTTGAAAATATAATTCATCAAACTTTGAAATGTTGAAGGTGCATTAATAAGTCCAAATGGCATAGCCAAAAACACATAATGACCTTCATGTGTTCTAAATGTTGTTTTGGGAATGCATTCCTTCCTCATTCTGATTTGATGATATCCTGAATGAAGATTGTAATGTCCCCAACCACCCAGGATGGGCCATGTCACTTAATCCCAACTTTTGTAGCTCTGAATCAACCAAATTGTAACATCCCCAACATACTAATGGGCCATGCTACTCCAAAAATACACTACGCAGATTCCATACTAAACTCTAGTCTTCATAGTATCACTTGAAGTAGTGCGCTCAACCTCAAACTAAGTCGCACCACACTAAATTTCTTCTTTTAACACAACTTTATGCAACAAAAGTAACTAAAACAACTGCATGCACCAACATACTGATCACATAGCACAACTATGCACACAACCACCCTGGAGTCCCACACCAATTATAATTTCCATGTGCATGGGTCTAATTCCTTGCACGCACACACGAATTCCATCCTCCTGTGCACACAAGCTACTTTTTTGTGTACTCGTCCATTCAATCCTTTCCTCAGAGACTCATGACCAATATCCAAGGAAAACTTAACAAGAAAAAATATCAACAATTGTCACACTCATGCACAACTACAATAATGTCTATCAACACCACACTTACATGGGCAGGCAACATTAAACATAATAGCAACAATTACTTATATGCGACAACATACTAGAATTAAACCATATCAAGCATAGATAAAAAAAACACATAGTATATGAGACAAGCACAGGAAGTACACTTATGTTTTATGAAAGTCACAAATGTGCGTAGAACTCAGACATTCCTCCCAACCATAGACTATGTTTCTCATAAGGTTTCAACAATAGGTCACCCCCGAGCTGGGGCTTAACTCCACCAGGGAAAAAGGGTTCCTAGAGACAAGATAAGGTCTGATTCTCAATAGAATTTCTTAGTCCAAGGTGCATGCTACTGCAACTATCCTACAATTCATAGGGATTCCCCATGCACCTATCACACCCAAGGAAGTGTGCCCCTTCTCTTATCAACAATCCCTTTCCTTCCCCACTTCCCTTCCAAGGTTACCAACAACATGCAAGACATGAAGTCTCTGAGCACTACGACTAATGCCCAACACACCAGGGAACAATTCTCAACAAAAATCTCACTTGGAGAGTATGCTCACAGTACTGACAACCCACTTCTTCAACAAAAATATCTCACACAAAGAGACTACTCACGGTTCTGACAACCTGCCTCTTCAACAAAAAAACTATGATTACAACACAACTCCTTACAAGGTTCTTTGTGTAGATAAGGTAATAGTCATCGTCTCCTAGAACTGACCCATTTTGCACATGAGAGAGTGAATAATGGATAATGGATTCCCCAAATACACTAAGGCCAAAAATATATATTGCATGCCTTAAAATCAACACTTGTCACCTTCAAAAGTATCTTAAGGCACTTGTTGACTCGTTCCCAACCCCATAAACGTAGGATAAATTAACTATCCAACATTACATTTTTTCTGGAAATATTATAAAATATTTTGTAAGTCTTAAGTCTCACCCCATTTTTCCTTTTTCCAGTGGATTCATCCCCCCATATCTTTTCTTTTGAGTCTGTATATGCACAGGGATGTAATAATATTAATAAATGTGATTACATTTACATGGATAGGCACACTAGCCTATCTGTGTCCCAGTTCACCAGCCTCATAATCAACAGGCTCTCCGACCTCAATACATATACAACCATATATATACATATATATAACTCATCTCTATGGGAACTTCTAGGTCATTCACACACACTTTACCCAAGTGCACACAACACTGTGAAATGTGTGCACTTACCCAGGTGCACACAACACTATGAAATGTGCACACCATGTCTTTGATAACAATTCTCTACGCACTACTCAAGTGCACACAACATCAAAACTTAGTGCCAACGGATCACCAACCTAAATGTACATTCACATTTACAATTAGTAACAATGGATCACCAACCTATATGTACAATTACAATGGATTCAGATTAGGGACATTGCATTCCCCTCCCCCTTATTTATGCACTGTCCTCAGTGCATCTTTTACAAATGTACATACAAAATTTCAAAAATGTAAAAAAAATGTGAATACTCTACCCACATAACATCCTCACACTCCTAATTTTCATCCTCAGGACCATACACTCGATTTTGGAGCTACTTGAATTTTTGATCCAATATGCAAATCAGTCATACTTGAAAATCGCCTTCTAGCTCCACTTGAATCACATTCCAATCAATAATATGATTAACATTAGGTACATAATTTTTAAGCAACAACACATGGAAAACATTATGAATACACAAGGATGCAGTAAATGAAAGCATATATGTGACATGATCAATCCTTTCAAGGATTTCAAATGGCCCACAATAGTGCATTGCTAACTTAGAACACTTTCCCAACTTCAGGGAACTATGCCTGGATTTCACGTTCAAGAACATGTGATCACCCACTTTAAATTCTCTATGGGTTTTTCCTTTATCTACACAACTTTTATTCCTTTCTTGGGTAGACTTTAAATTTTTCCTAATCTTTACCATCTTCTCCATTTTTTGGAGCAGATCTGGCCCAACTACTGCACGATTTATTGGGTTGTCCCAACTCACTAGCATGTTGCACTTCCTACCATAGAGTGCTTCAAATGGGCTCATATTTAAAGATTATTAATACCCATTGTTGTAAGGAAACTCTACCAAGTGAAGGTAGTCTTCCCATTTGATGGCTTATCCATCACATACATTCTGAGCATATCTTCAATCACCTGATTTACCCTCTCTGTTTGTCCATTTGACTCGGGCTGATATGTTGTGCTAAAGTTCTTATTTGTTCCAAATACTTTGAATAACCCTTTCCAAAAGTTTGAGGTGAACTTGGAATCTTTGTCAGCGCAACTATCTTAGATACACCATTCAGCTTAGCAATTTCTCACATGTATATCTCAACAATGTCGGTTTCCTTGTGCACCAACTTCATTGGAATAAAATAGGTTGCTTTAGTAAGATTGTACACCACGACCACAATAGAATCATGTTGCTTAGTAGTCCTAGGAAACTTAGTTATAAAATCCATGGTTATGACTTCCCACTTCCATTCAAGAATGGGAAAAGGATGTAGCAAACCAGCTGGATGTCTATGCTCAACCTTGACCTTTTGACATTTGAGACATCTAGTGATGAAATAAACAACTTCCTTTTTCATACTTGGCCAAAAAGTATTGCTTATTGACTGTAACAATTGTCTTTTGGTATCCTAGTTTTCTCACATAAGGAAGTTTATGCATCTCTGATAATATCATACTTTTCAACTCTTGGTCATTTGGCCCATAGACTATGTGTCTATACATGAGGATTCCATCCTATATTATCTCATAACCTTCCAAATTTTGCTGCAACATGCGTTGTTGTATAGTCTAAAATTTGGCAACTTCTAAAATTTTGTCACACAAATCCAATTTATACATGCTAATGGTTGTAGCATGCATCTCATGCACCCTCCTGTTGAGTGTGTCATCCACCTTGTTCTCTTTTCCTCTGATATGCTTTACGTCAAAGTCATACTCATTGAGGAATTCTAACCACCTTCTTTGTTTGACATTTAAACTTAGTTGTCCAAATAAATACTTTAGACCACTATGGTCTATCCTCAACTCAAATATTTTACCCATGAGATAGTGCCACCACATCTTCAAGGAATGCATTATGGCTACCAATTCTAGGTCATGAGTGGCATAGAGCCTTTCATGCTCTTTTAACTTTATTGACTTGTAGCACACCACATGTCCATTCTGACTAAGGATTCCACTGATCCCTTCCTTGCATCCATCCATGCACACAATGAAGTATGCATCAAGATCATCAATTCTCAAAATTGGTGCACTTGTTAACAAACTCTTCAAGTGTTTAAAACTCCTTGCACAATCTAGAGTCCATTCAAATCGTGCACCTTTATTTTTCAAAGATGTAATTAGATGCACAATCTTTGAGAATCCTTCAATAAACCTTCTGTAATAACCACAATTCCCATAAAGGACCTTACCTCTACGACATTTCTTGGTGTCGACCATTCCTCAATGGATTTTATCTTTTCCAGATCCACAATTACTCCTTCCTTAGAAATAATATGACCCAAATAATGAATTTGTCACTAATAAAATGAGCACTTACTCAACTTTGCATAAAGTTGATGCTCCCTTAATATTTGCAGTACCATCCTCAAGTGTTTCTCATGTTCTTGTTTAGAATTTGAGTAAATAAGTATGTCATCTAGAAATACAATGAAAAAATTATCAAAATAACATATGAAAACTCCATTCATCAAACACATGAAGACAACTGGTGCATTCAACAACCCAAAAGGCACCACTTTAAACTCATAATAACCATAACTTGTTCTGAAGGCAGTCTTATAGGTGTCTTCTTCCTTAATTCTCACTTGGTGATATCCAAATCTGAGATCAACATTTGAAAATATCTTCGCACCTCGTAGTTGATCAAAGAGATCATATATCCTTGGAAAAGGATGCTTGTTCTTTATTGTTACCTTGTTCAACTTCCTGAATTTGATACAAAGTCTCAGTGTACCATCCTTCTTCTTCACGAACAATACTAGGGAACCCCAAGGTGACACTTGGGTGTATATACCCCTTCTTCAGAATCTCTTCAAGTTGCATATGCAACTCCTTTAATTATGGCATACTCATTCTATAAGGAGTCTTGGATACATGTGTTTCTCCCGACATCATATTTATGGAGAAATCAATATATCTTTTTGCAGGTAATTCTGATATATCTTTAAAGATGCCTTCATACTTTTTAAGTATTGTGTAGTCTTCAATACTTGCCACTTTATCCTTAGATGCCTCTTCCATGTGCATTGAAAATACTTCACATCATTTCATGTACATTTTATACAATTGCAATGATGAAACTTCTCTGATAGTTACAACCCTTGGAATTCCTTGAACTGATATTAAGTTTCCTTACTCATCCAAACATGTGAATGTTTTATTGTAATAGTCTAGGACAACATGATTCTCATCCAACCAATCCATACCAATGAAGAAATCATACAAACCCAAAGGTATGATATTAAAATCATCCTTTGTGCATAGTCCATTCATCTCAATTGGACATGAATTAACCATATCATTAATTTTTCTTTTTACTCCAATAGCTAACTACACCAACCAAGGTTTTCCAAGCTCGCTTCTTGGTAAATGGAATCTTTCCACCATCTTAGGATCTAGATAAATATGACTACCTTCTGAATCAATTAAAATAACAATGAGTTGGTAATTAATCTTACCTTCCACCTCGATCATGTGCGACTGAAATTCAGCCTACTTGTTATCTAGGGCTGTGTAAATCCTTGGCACATTTCTTCCCATGTCCTCAACTATCACATCTTGTTGAACACTATGCTTAGTCCTCATTTTATCACCTCTTTGAGGGAAATATCTGTGCATATGATCTCTGCCACAACTCCAACATTAAATAGATTGCTTCCATATCTTTTGCCCCACTATCTTTGACATTTTGGGCTCCTGGAGAGTTGGTTGTCCTTACACAATATTTATGAAAAAAATGTGGCTTATCCCCCTTCTTCCTCGGTTCCACCCTTATTTTCATCTTATCTTCCCAAGCCTTTTGGAAATTCAATCTTCCCCTTTTCTACTCATAAAGACACTTAGTGTGCCTTATGGTTTCTTCCAATGTATTAGGGTCATCATACTATATCTTGTCACTAATAAATGAGGGAAATCCACTCAATTACCTCTAAATTTTAACTTTCTCATCCTTGATGAAGGCAACATATTTAAACAGCTCTAAGAATCTCCTTTCATACTCATCTATTGTCATACTACCAAGCTTGAGTTTGAAGAAATCCTTCATTTTCTTGACATAGTACCACTTGGTTAAGTAATTATTTTGGAAATACCTCTTGAACTCCCTCTAAGTAACTTTCTTCTCCTCAATGTGTTGTACATGCACAAACTAATGTCACCATATTGATGCCTTTCCTTTTAGCTGATAGATATAAATTTTTCCTTCTACCTGTGCAAAATAGTTATGCAGTTGGAAGTACTTCCTCATACCCAACAACCAAGTCTCTGCATCTTCATCCTTCTTGTGCTCACCGTCAAAGGTAGGAGGTTTGATATTATTCATTTCTCCTTGTATCTCGTCCACCCCAGTTCTTCTCTTATGCTTCCTAACAGGATATGGACTCAAAATATTGTGCACTTTCATAAAAGAATGCTTTGGCGAGTGAGGTTGATGCCTACCAAAAATCCTTTCTTGTATTCTCTTTTCATCATGAGAATTGTGACTTCTTGACCTACTCAAATTTGTCTCCTTATCCATTTTATTTTCTATTTTGTCCAAGATTCGCATCAACTTGACATTGAAGTCATCTTGTTGCTCCTTAGCTCTCATAAGCCTTTCATTATCAGCCTTATAACTTTGGACATATTTTCACAATCCATTTATTGTTTCTACCATGTTCATGCACTCCTCCTTGGATTCGGTACCATCAAAACCCAACCTGACATACACATCTACGAATTCATCATCAAGATTGTAATTCATATACGTATGTTCCATTCTTTTGACCTTCTGCACTGATTTTTTCCTGCTCTAATCGATGATAATTCTGCAAAATGTGAATACAACAAGATTTGTTAGGTGAATTCATGAGAAAATCTCATGAAAAATCTGCACCATCTTGTTATAATACTTTCATCGAAATCCCATGCACGCATTGATATCCACATGCCACTACACAATGTCAATATTTGACATGCACACTGTGTATCAGTAATGCACATGCATCACAATTTTATTCCACATAGACCCAAACCTTAGTGCACACACTCGTGCACCATTGTTTACTATGCAGTTGGAGTTCCACACTCCACAATGTCCAAAATTTAGTGCACACATCTGTGCATTCTTACTTAATGCACACCATGGCCATGCTAAAATTCCAAATTTGGTCACTTACCAGTTCAAATTTTTCCTTAACTATAACTCAGCTCATGTAGGCTCAATGTTGAAACTGGATCTCTAATGCTTCTTGTTGACCTCTAGACCATACAAGTCTAGTGTTGAACCAATAGCTCTGATACCATAATGTAACATCCCCAACCACCTAGGATGGGTCACGTCACTCAATCTCAACTTCTGTAGCTTTGAATCAACCAAATTGTAACATTCCTAACATACTACTGGGCCATGCTACTCCAAAAAGAAATTGCACAGATTATATACTAAACACTAGTCTATGCAGTATCACTTGAAGTAGTGCACTCAACCTTAAACAGAGTCGCACCACACTAACTTTCTTCTTTTAACACAACTTTACGCAACATAAGTAACTAAAAAAACTACACACACCAACATACTGATGACTCAGCACAACTGTGTGCACAACCACCTTGGAGTCACATGCCAATTCTGATTTCCCTATGTGTGGGTATAATTCCCTACTTGCACACACAAATTCCAACCTCATGTGCACATAGGCTACTTTCCTACGCACCCAACCATTCAATCCTTGCCTCAAAGACTCATGACCAATATCAAAGGATAACTTAATAGGAAAAAAATATCAACAATTGTCACACTCATGCACAACTACAATAATGTCTATTAGCACCACACTTACATGTGCAAGCAACATTAAACGTAATAAAATCAATTACTTATATGCAACAACTTACAAGAATTAAACCATATCAAGCATAGATAAACAGGCACACAATATATGAGACAAGAACATAAAGTACACTTATCTTTTATGAAATTCACCAACTATGTGTAGAACTTAGACGTTCCTCCTAACCATAGACTCTTTTTTTCATAATATTTTAGCAACAGGTCACCCCTGAGCTAGGGCTTAACTCCACTAGGGAAATAGGGTTCCTAGTGATAGGATAAAGTTTTATTCTCAATAGAATTGATCAGTCCAAGGTGACCACTTCTGCAACTAGCCTAAAATCCATCATTCCCCACACATGTGTCACACCCAAGGAAGTGTTCCCCTTCTCTAATCAATAGTCCCTCTGCTACCCCACTTCCCTTCTAGGGTTACCAACAACATGCTGGACAGAAAGTCTCCAAGCCTTGTGACTAATGCCCAATACATCAAGGAAAAATGATCAATAAAACTCTCACCTGGAGAGTATGCTCACGAGCTTGACAACGTGCTTCTTGAAAAAAAATCTCTCACCCAAAGAGACTACTCATGGGCCCAACAACCCACCTCTTCGAAAGAAGAACTCTAATTACAACACCACAACTCCTTACAAGCTTCTCTATGCAGATAAGGTAATAGTCATCCTCTCTTGGAACCGGCCTCTTTTGCACACGAGAGAGTGAATAATGGATAATGCATTCCCCAAATACACTAAGGCCAACAATATATATTGCATTCCTTAAACTCAACACTTTTCACCTTCAAAAGTAGATTAATCCACTTGGTGACTCGTTCCGAACCCCGAAAACTTAGGATAAAATAACTATACAACATTACACTTTTCCATAAATATTATAAATATTCCCTAAGACTTAAGTCTCACCCTCTTTTCCATTTTTCTGGTGGAGTCATTCCCCCATCTCTTTTCGTCTGAGTTTGTCTACGTGAAATGATGTAATAATATTAATAATTATGATTGCATTTACATGGATAGGCACACTGGTATATCGATGTCCCGACTCACTAGCCTCATAATCACATAGGCTCTCCAACCTCAATACATATACAACCATATATATACACATATATAACTCAAATACGTGTGCACTTATAGGTCATTCCCGCACACTTTACCCAAGTGCACACAACATTGTGAAATGTGTGCACTTACCTACGTGCACGCAACACTATGAAATGTGCATACCTTGTCTTTGATAACAATTCTTTGTGCACTACTCAAGTGCACACAACATAAACAATTAGTGCAAGAGACTCACCAACCTAAATGTAAATTTAAATTTACAATTAGTAACAACAACTCACCAGCCTATATGTACAATTACAAAGGGTTAGGATAAGGGACATTACAAATATCCAAATTAGTAAAGAAATTTTCTCCTTGCAATTCATCTAGTAATTAATCAATGACATGAATAGGAAACTTATCTTTGATGGTCATTTTGTTGAGTTTTCTATAATTTGAACACATATGACATGAACCATACTTATTCATAACCATCACTACTAGTGAAGAGAAATAACTTTGGATAGGTTGAATGATGCCAACCTCTAACATTTCTTGGATCATACGCTCAATCTCACTCTTTTGTGCATGTGTATACCTGTAAGGCCTAATGTTAGGTGGCACACTTCTAGGTTGAAAATGAATAGCACGATCATGATCTCGACCCAGTGTAAGACCCTCATGCATCTCTCCAAGTATCTTGGAATAGTTTTTTATAACCATTTGGAGATCCATTGGAGTAGAGGATATAAATGTTTGAACATATAGTGAGCACAATTATGCAATTACACCACAGTGTCCCTTTTTGAGTATTTTTTCATGTTATTAGAGATTATCACTTTAGAGGATTCCCTTGGATAACTCTAATCTCAATTTCCTTGCCTTTAGAGGAAAATCTCATGAAAATATATTGAAAATTAAGGGCCACTGTTCCTGATGATTGTAACCATTATACCCCTAGTACAACATCGCCACCACCCATTTGGATAGAAATCATGGGACTATCCAATAAATACTCCCTGATATTGAGCTTAATACTATGGCACTTCCTAGAACAATTTATGGTACCTCCATCTGTAATCATTACTTGAAACTTTGGTGCTGGAAATACAAAGCAATTGATATCTTTTGTTGATTTCTAATTGAAGTTATGGGTACTACCAGAATCAATAATTACCTTTTTCTTTTTTATGAATCCTTGTATCTTGAGAGTTTGTGTAGTAATGATGTCGACCAATGCATGAAAATATATTGCTGGAGTAATATATTCTAGATCTGGATCTTTTGATGGTTTCAATTCTTGATCTTCTTCTTATTCATAGGCTATGTAGAATAATTCCTTCTCACCACATTTATGTCCCTTACTGTACTTGATATCACAATTGAAACATAGTCCCTTTTTCTCTTCTTTCATCCATTTGTTGAGGTGTCAATGTTTTCATTTGAGGTACAATAGTCTTATGAACCCCGAAACAATATCTTCTTCTTGCGTATGCTCAAATGGTGGGCTTGTGTGTAGCTTTATTCTTGACTTGAATATGACGATAAAATTACATAGATTCCATAATATTTGTAGGATGTTTTAGTAAAATTTCATGTTTAATGTTTTCTTTTAATCCACCCATGTAATATTCCAACAAATGTTCATCACTTATGTCATGCACCCTTGTGGAAAATACTTGAAATTATGAGTTATAATATTCAATATCACCTAAGTGCTTGATTCTTGTCAATTGATTGAAGTAGTCATGTTCCCAAAATTTCCCATATTTTGATTCTAAGTCTTTTGTAAATAAAACCCAAGTATAATGATTAAAAGAGTGTCTTCATTTTAACTACCCATTGATACCATTGATATGGTTTATTCTCAAAGTTCAACATTGTTATGTGAATCCTTTGCTTATCATCCATAATATTATGTAGTTCAAAATATTTCTCTATTTGGTTCACCTAGGTAAAGACCTATGTTCCATAAAACTTCCTTAATTCAACCTTGGGAAGGTTCACTCATTTTGGATACCATCCATAAGTAACTCCAATATTGGAGTTAAATCCCCCAAGAAAAGTCTTATTATTGGAAAGTTATTCAACCTGAAAACTACCTTTATTTTCATGTGCCCCTTCAAACCCCTTATACATTTTAGAGAGCCTCCCATATAAGGCTTTTAGAATATTTTGTTCCATATGTTCCAATTTTCCATCCATCTTTTGTTCCATTTGATCCATATTTATTTTCATATCTTCCTTAATGTCATTCTTATTTTCATCCATCTTCTTTTCCATTTCTTGAATTTTTCTTTGTATGTTTACCAACATATCACCTGTTATTGACCTAGCACTCAAATCATTAAGTTGTTCCTCCAAATTGGATAGATTTTTATGTATCTCCTCATTTTCTTCATGAGTTATAGATGAGACTTATGGAGGTTTAATTGGTGTTAAAGTCTTTTTTGGAGCCATGTGGAATAACAATAATAATACTCTATTTTGTCTTTATCACAAATTTTGAATCACCAAAAAAATATCTTCCTATAAAAATCTATTCCAATTGTAAGTTACATACTTTCAAACCCATAATTTGGCGTATGTATGGATGGATAACCTTTGTCTTGATGTATATTTGGACTTGGAACCCTTATGAGTTTGAAATTTTGGCTTGTAGTAATATGATATGACTTTTTAAACTCCCAAAAATTTCACAGTATGGACCTTATTGATGGGAGGAATGGAAAAATCCTCACTCAATTTTTTTTGAATTTCACTAAGCTAGGTGATATAGGTGGGATTATCACCCTAGGATTATAGCTTTTCAAAAATATCAATCAAACCTCAAAAAATAATTTCTTGGATCTAATGCTATTATATAAATCTATATGATTTTATGTAAAATAAAATTTCAAAGGAAAAATGTGCTTACAAAATAAATTTTATAAAAAATTTGAATAAGTAAATGCAAGATAACATAAATATGGAAATTCCACGCATAAAAAGTCTCATAAATGAGAAGAAATAAACACATGATTTTATTGATATCATTATGCGTTATAGCCGAGCTTTTGTTTACAAACCCCTGTGAAGGTTTGAATCAGAATTAGACTTAGAAGTCTAAGATTTCATTTGACTCATACATAGACAACTGGTGTCTCAAATAAAGAAGACTATAACTAAAAATTGAACTGGATCAATCTAAGCTACAAGTGCATCATAGCCTTGGCTCTGCAAAACTATCATTAATCAACACTGAAACTGAATTCATAACTTCTAATTAAGACTAAACAAATTGTCAAGATGAATGAATGACCTTTGCAACATGTCAATAATCAATGCTTCCCAGTCCTTTTTTTGCCACCTTTAGAATAACCTTGCTATCAACAAGATAAATTAGCTCTAAATAAACTCATAAATGAATGAATGAACACATATTCTCACTTGAGGCAAGAGCAAACCTTATAAGAAGTATCTCTCTATTTTTTCATGTCCAGATGTGTCCTTGCTCTTTTCCTTTTATGTCTTCAAAAATTAGTTTGTGTCCTTGCTCTTTTCCTTTTATGTCTTCAAAAATTAGTTTGTGTCCTTGCTCTTTTCCTTTTATGTCTTCAAAAATTAGTTTAAGTGGTTCAGCTACATTTGTTTTAAAGTTAAATAACTTTTGTTAGGAGAGGAAAAATTTATTTTATAATAAGGGTAAATAATAATTAATAGGTGGGGTCCCCCTATGTCTTTTATTCCTTTATTTTCAACATTTCCCTTGTAATTCCAAAATTTAATCAAATATCATGCATATATCAACACAAAAATATATATAAAAAATCAACCAATATCAACATTCCACATCATCAAACATTTGTACCTCCCAAAAAATATCATAATAGCATGATATTAAAAGTTTTTCAAAATAATATCATGTGTCTACTCTCCCAAAAAATATGCATCAAATGTCAAAGTGAAAATACCATCCTATAAATTTAAATAAATAAGAAATATTATTTTTTGTTTGAAGTTTTCTCCCTTTGTCTACTTCCCTTTGAAAGAGAATTCCTATGCTTAAGTAATTATGTATCAACATACTTCTTTTCTTCCACTTTCTCAATCTCAGGGTGCATGCCATTGAAATAAATTTTTCTTTCATTACTTTTAGCCTAAATTGGGGGTTGTTTTCACTGTACTGATGAGACCTCTGATGAGTCAAAATTTGGGGAATTCCCAGGTTGTTTACCTTTATATAATTGAGTTTCAAGTGGTAGTTATTTGTATTTTCTAGGAACCTAGACAAAATGAGCCATAGAAGCCATAGAAACAACACGAGGCATGCAGTACATAGTAGGAGGTGGTGGAAATGGAACATCATGCCACTAGACTATGCTAGAAGGAGGATTTGTAGGGATCTTCTCTCAACCATCATTGGTTGGTTGCATAGGAGGTGGATTAGGAAAATCAACAATACTTGGGTGAGGTTGTAGAGGTGGAGGAATAGGATTTTTATGTGGAGGCAAGGAAGGCTTTCCAACAAGGTTCAAGTAGTTGTCTTGCACCAGCTGATTGAACTCTTGAAAGTTGGTGTCAAAGTGGATTACTAATCTCATTCTTTTATTTCTTCCTTGTTTTCCAAAAGTATTAAAAACTTTTTCTCTCCAGCCTTTGTTTCCCCTGTTTCCACTATGATTATTTTCGCAACTAAAAAAGCTCATCTATATGCATCGATAACCTAATTAGTGAATATAAAATACACAATATATCAAACATATAATACTATTTTTCTTTCAAATGATTTAGAAATGGCTCTAAAAATACCAAGAAATCAAGCATGGAAAGGGATAATAAAAGGGAATGAAGGAAAACAAGGAGCAAAACCATAATTTGATAGATAACCCTCTCTTTACTTGTTGTTCCAAACATATGAACCATACATTTTACCAAACCTATTCATATAAACAATCATTAATTTTCATTTTTCATCGGAAAAGCCACAGTGTAGTCATTAGATTGTCGACTACATTGTGGCTTTTCCGATGAAAACTGAAAATCCCACCCACAATAATCTCACTCATCAAATCATTAATTTCTTTGAACATGGGCAATGAATGAAAATGAAATAATAAATGACAGGGAAATAATGAAAAGGAATTTATAATTTGCGAAAAATGTTATAAGATGACATGAATTCATGAAGAGTTTCATGTTCATAATCCATAAACGATCAATTAATTTTGTTCATAACTTGTGTATTTTTCCATCTAAGTAAATCAAATAGCCTATATATTGTTCACTTTATAATTCTCATAAACAATTTTCCACAACATCCATGTATGCCTATAATATTTCTTTTATCCACCCAATACTTCTAATTAAAAAAACAACCTACTCATATATCTCCTTTTGACCATATCCAATATTAATACCATATAAACATTTTTTTTTAGTAAATCCACTTTAAAAGGTTTATCTTAACCAATTATATAAACAGGGGGAGTAATTCCATGAAATTTAAATGAGGTATGTTTTGGTAAACTTAGGAATAATTTATGGAAATTGATACATGATGTGGGGATAATTCCCTGTTCATATAAAAGAAAAATAAATAAACTTTTTATCCGTATATCAAACCTTTAATCATTTTTCCACATATGCATTGCATTTTTATATTCAAATGCCTAACCAATAACATTTTCAACCAATATTTTTCTATGCAATGCAAACCTAGCTTTCTAGATCATGAACATTTGAAACTACTGCAAAGACTTGTATTGGGTTTAGAATTATAATAAAAATAGAATGGCTTGATATCTGAATATCGAATAGGGTGATTATTGGGCTGTAAAGTTTTACTTTCCAGTCAACTTTTATAATCTCGGGTTACCCAAGGGTTCAAACATATTACCAATGAGAGCAAACAACTATAGTAAAATTTTAAAATCTTGTCAGCATCAACAATGGTCTTAATCCAAGGGAAAATGGATATTTGATTAACCCAAAAGAAATAAGGTGGTAGAATCATAGCCATAAAGAGAACTATGGGCACGCATCCTCATCAAAGAATACAGGAAGTGCTAAGAATAGGTTGTGCATAAACTTTTCACAAACCAAAAACAAAATGAGCCAAAACCATACCATAACCATGAGATATGAGTCTAAGCATATATATATAATCGTAGCATATATTTTTAAGTACCAAAGACCCGAATACAAAAACACCACAATATATCCAAGAACAATACAAAAACACCACAATAGATCCAAGAACAATGGAGAAGAAACCACAATTTATTATATGAAAACCCTTGAGGTAAGGAAACACCATACAATAGATCCTATTACGAAAGAGATCCACTCCTATTCACTTGCCTCTTCAAGGGGGAAACCTCCTAATGAGATATTGCTCCAAATACAATACTTATTGACTTCCTATTACATTGCTTGAACCCCTTTATATAATGCTACCAACCACCTAAGAATATTCTAGGGAAGGAACCTTCTAGTAAGTCCTCTTACATTTATTCCATTCATACTAAGCCTTATTTACTAAAAGTGACCTTTATACATAACAATACTTATCTATTACTTTTCTCCTTGGGTATCTTCCTAGGTACCCCATATTATTCCCCCCTAGCTACACTACATTCCATCATCCTTATGAAAGCATTGTTCTCAATGATTTTTATGAGGGTGTACAACCATATACGAGGGTCCCATGGATAAGTGTGGAATCTAATGTAGAAGTAGTCTAGAGAACCAGGGTCCCATGTAGAAGTGCGAGCCACCAAGTTGAAGTAACCCAAGCTCCACTGTAAACCTAGGTTCCATGTAGAAGTTCTAGCTACCAAATTGAAGTAGTCCAACCTCCACTGTAAACCTAGGTCCCATGTACAAGTGCTCATATGAATGCCTCCCTAAAGATATCATAACTCAATATCCCATTGAAAATGATGCTCCAAAACAAGGATGATTTTAGGGGCTAAATTTCTCTCATGGGCTAATTTTCCATGTTTTTTCCAAAAATGAGATTCGCTATTTTAAAAATGATTCGCCCAAATTCTATAGGATAAAATTATTTTACCTTAAAAATCGCCAAAATTTTATAAAAACTATATAAAATACTTAGAAATTTGAATATTTTTACAAATATATCACCAAACATTTATAGTTGACATATGAAGGATTAGTAATATTCACCAAGGTTTCTACATTTTAAAATAAATTTCCATCCTTAAAATCATCCCTGCTCCAAAAATATGAATTGATCATGTGGATCCAAATAGGTAAATGCCTCCATATCCAAAAAATCATCTGCATAACATACATTGGAGAAAACTGAAAAATAGTGTTCAGAGAAGGATCTTTATTGTTCTCCATAATGTTCTCTACATAATGTGGATTAGAGTCACCAAATAAAAGACAAAAATGGTTATCCTTCCAAAGATGATAATTATCCATATGCCAATCCTCACAATCAAAATCTACAATGTCCTCATCGTTACGAAAACATGCGACGCATATCAAGCACATTTTTTTTTCTTTTTCTTTTAAGAAGGAAGGTAACAACGACAACAGTTAATTAACGCAACTTGATGACGAACACAACACCCACAATTTAGGCAACAAACAACATCACGACCTAGCATACTAGCACATCATGCAGTTGGATGCAACATACGAAAATCAATCAGACTAAAATAAAATGACTACCCGCCCATCCTACCTTGCAAGGTTAGGACCTATAGGACACATAAGCAACGCGCACGTCCAAGTTCCCATCGATTGACCATTTAATGTCTCAAGTATGGTGACTATTCTGAGGAACAAAGAGGTGTCTACAGCCCACCCGACACAAGCAAGACCATGCCTACTAAGCTAAGGGACACCATTAACAACCTGACACAACAAAGTCAACCGACACATGTAACAAGAACCTTAAAAGAAAGCGAGAATTAGCAATCAATGACTCAATCAATTTGCATGGCACAATAATAAATTAATTAACTCATCTATCATCTAAATCTATCATTCGTCAATTAATTTTTTGCGCGCCAGAAATAAATTGAACTACACAAGCAAGCGTCCCATGACAGAGCTCTTTAGTAGCGCACCGCCAAATGGTTGAGGGGAGCTACAAGATAACAACTCATCAATCCCATCTCAATATTAATTAAATACTCATAATAAACCATATTAAATTCCAATTTGTGCAAGCCATTAGAAGTCTACGACAATTATTCGTTAATAAATTAATGATGCTAAAAGGACGTTAAGTCAACATTCGTTAGCACATAAATGCTACAATAAAGGGTTGTTAATCCATCCCGTGGTCCATACGAGAAGGCGCGAAGTTGCACAAGGGATCAAGGGTCTAAAATTCATCCATCTCATCATGAATTCCTTCCACGCAAGTAGTCTTATGCCCAGAGAGTGCTTTCGGATCCATCGCATAGGTTTTATGTTCTTCGACGTTTCGGACCAAACTAGTGTGGTCCATCATCAGGAAAGCGCTTTTTGAAAATGAAGGAAAAGAGAATATAACACATATATAAATACTCAAAAAGTTA
>ML782332.1:194675-205789 GCA_009831015.1 Picea engelmannii | reverse complement strand
GGGGGAGAGGGGGGATCCCATAGCAACCCCACAGGTTTGTTCATAAACGTCACCTTGAAAGCTGAAGAAAGTGGATTTCAAGCAAAGCTCAATCAAGTTGGCAGTGCCTGGGTCAGTGATATTTCTGATGACATTTATTGCTCTGTCAATAAAAAAATAGGTTATTAATTATTAAAACAATTAATTAATTAATTAAACAAACAATTGTAAACTAAAAATTATAATTATTTCAGTAAGTCGACTCCTTACAATAACTTTTTGAGTATTTATATATGTGTTATATTCTCTTTTCCTTCATTTTCAAAAAGCGCTTTCCTGATGATGGACCACACTAGTTTGGTCTGAAACGTCGAAGAACATAAAACCTATGCGATGGATCCGAAAGCACTCTCTGAACAAAACAATAATCGCAAAAGTCTTAGAACAGAAATAGTCTTATGCCCCTAAACATATACTACATAAAATTTTAGTGCGTGCTAGAGTCTAATACATCAGCTAGTCCTACATCACAGTGAGGGATTTAGGTGCTTGTATTTTAATCTACTAACATCATTTACGTCAATCATTCAATACGCAAGAGACATCTAGCCACTCAATTAACCAAGAATAACATATGAGTGCGCACAAGGAGTCTAGCAACTGATGGTGGGAGTAAAGGTTCAGAGCATTGTGGCTCAATCAGAGAAGAAGATTTATTTGTAACCCAAGCACCTTTACAATAACTGAAAAAAATAATGTAAATCAATTTTAACAGTGTAAAATGAAAACATTCTTATTTAATTTTGCCACTAAATTTAAGGTAAATACCTTACTTTTTGTAGTGAAATTTGTGTCCGGAAATGAAATTTAACCGAATAATTTTAGAAGGGTTATAACTGAATTAAGAAAAATATGTAATAGAAATTTGATTGGTCTAAATCCATGATTAGTTTGCATTTGGCATTAAAACTCAAATTTTAAAATAGCAACTAAATCGGAAATTAAAGGGAAAAATTGTGCAACTGAATTCTATTCAGTTTTAAAGATTTCATCTAACATCAATTCAATTTCAATAATGCAATGAATAGAAATTAAATGCACCAAAGTCGAAGAGTGAATCCCTCGATTTGCTCAGCCACTGAGAAGGGTCTAGGCGGGCAATGTTGGGTGAAGGAAACCTAAGCAGATGGATGCTTGGCAAGGATAAAATAGGTCGAAGGGATAAACCAAAGTAATGGGACTATGCGGAGGGAGTTCTAGGCGCTTACAAATAGCCTGTGTGTCACTAACTGAATAGAGACTGGGATGAACTAGATTTATGCCTGGCATGGCCTGTCTTTTAAAAAGGATTAACACTATAAAAGGAATATAGCAAGGAATTAAAATGTATATCGTTGTCTTTTTAGCAATAAAATTCGTTATCTTTTGAAACTGAAACAAATATAATTCGTTGTGTAAAATGCCAAGAAAAGGCCTAGGGATGCTACCTATGTTGGGTAAAGCGCCAAGTAATTCGTGAGGTAATTACATTTTAAAAAGAGAATTTAAAACTCCATAAACATTCCATCTCTTCCTGGAAAATTCGCCATCTAGAATTGTTGTGTTTAGAGCATGTTAAACTCGCCGAGTTTTATAAAAAAAAATGCAGGCATGATATAAATTCACAGACATATAAATTTGCAGACATACAATTCACAGACAAATATAATTCGCAGACATGTATAAATTTGCAGCCATATCATTTAAAAATAAAATGCAGACATATTATTAAAAGAAGCGCATACATCCATTAAAAAGAACACAGACATTTCACCATTTCAAAACATTGGGAGTTATCAAAAACTCATAGATTTTACTACTCAAACATTGGGATTTATTAATCAAAACGCAGAGGTTTACCAAGTGTAAGCAATTAAAAACGTAGAGTAATATTTGAGTTTAATCAATCAATATGCAGAGAACCAAAACAACTTTGAGAATCAATGTAGAGAATCAACTCAACTCCGAGAATCAACGCAAAGAAACAATGAGGGTGGACTGGAGAGAATAAATGCCCAGGCAAGAATTCCTTGCTGGGAAGAGAATGATCCTACAGTTATTATCCATGCACAGAAAAGAAAGGCATTTGAATCTAAGTCTTTGAACACCAAAGTGATGACCTTCGATTTGGCTCCTAGTCGACTGCTCAGGCACAGACTAACAAATTAAAGGATCACGAGACAGAGGATAAAAACACAATTTGCATCCAAATCTTCTCCATGGAGAAACGAATAATGAAATAAAAGTGCAATCAAGGAATAAAGAAAACACAGGCAGGAGATACAAGAATGTAGACAAGGTTTGAGTTCGGGTGACACAACCCATGCCCTCAACGGCACTGTCGCTCCACCAGGACCTTCACTATCTCTGGCCCGAAGGGTTCAAGTCCCTCCTTATTCTCCTCGGGAATTTCTTACCCACAGGAACACTACCTCGTGATTCTCCCTTGAGAAATCGGGAGATCGGACCTCGCGACTTCGCGAGCTCCGCAACCGGGAACTGGACTCTCGGATCCCCGAGACCCGACGCTTTTGGTCAACGTTGACTCTGTCTCGGTATATCGGAACCTCGCGCTATCGCGACTTCGCGACTAGCGTCTCTACGCCTTCGAATGCTCGAACCCCAAGACCCAAAGTGCCGAGATACCGATGACTCAGAATCTCGCGACCTCGCGCTCTCGTCACTCTCGAGATCAGACTTGAGGTCTCCAATCCCCGAGATTCGATATCCCGAGACCACCTGTCACATCATCTATTCCGACGTACACCATGCAAAACGTTCCGGGACGTCGCGTTTCGCATCCTCGTGACCTCACTCTACGAGAAACAAGAATCTTCCGTCGTGAACTCCCGATACATCTAAACCACCAGTCGGGTCGCGATCTTAGTGATTCTCCATGACGATTCAAGTCGTCGATTCTCTTCCTCTTGAAGAGTTCCCCGTTCACCACCTTTGTTCTATGAGACCTCCGCAGGGGTCGACTTCACGGCGAACCAAAAGGGACTATCCCTCCTGAGCTTTTATCAACTCGGACTCCTTCAGAGATCTCTCGAACACGCTCCTTGAGCTTAGTCTTCAATCACTTCCAAAAGTGTTAAAGTCTTCTGGGTCCCGTGCGTCCACGCTCGCAACGACTTCGGCCCTTTCATCCTCTCAAACTTGCCACTGAGACTCAAATTCGACCTGCACTCACCTGCACAGCTCGAATACCTCCAATCCAACCCTAGGCAGAAGAGAACAAAAGTCCAACTGCTTGGCCTCCTCGACGCACTCTATGCGGAGAAATTCGACTGCACTCTATGCAGGAATCTCCTAGCTCAAGCAGAGAAACAATTGAAACTCATTCTTTCATTCCCTCATGTTTCGAACCTGATATGAAATCACATACGCAACATATAATAAATAAGCATAAAAGGAAGCAAACATGAAAAGGCATAATATCAACAGCACACAGAGATCAAACACATCCATGGAATTGAATCAGGGCTTCTCCTATTAATTCAATATCTATACATGGAGGTTTCTTCACAATCTCTCTGCTCTTCTCTTCTCTCTTTTTTTTTTCAATGCCAATGCTTGATGATAATACAATGAAACAAGGGAGGGTGTCTATACTCCGTTTTCCCTCTTGAAAGCTAAAACTGTCTAATCTACAGTTAATTCCTTATCTACCTGCATTAAAACTAAATAAATGCCTCATCTACCTAAGGACGAGAGCTTATCCGCTCAAGGTCCGTTACATCTATAAAGTGCGCTTCATCACATCAATATATTTAATGTTTGGCGCAACCATATTCCAATGTTTCAAAATTTGAATGCTGGCACTGTCCAGCTG
The DNA here is from genome assembly GCA_009831015.1 of Picea engelmannii. NCBI lineage: Eukaryota > Viridiplantae > Streptophyta > Pinopsida > Pinales > Pinaceae > Picea > Picea engelmannii. Next base: position 201,936 of record ML782332.1, on the reverse strand, counting down.
TTCCTTTGCCTCCACGCGCTGGCTCGCTTGATGAGTGAGCGATGCTCCTGCATCATCGGGGCTCAATCTGTCCATGTGCATAGAGGCAGTAACTCATAAATAAAGGATACAGTGGATAGCAAGGGTTCTTACTGAATAATTCAAGCGACAAGGGGATTACAAGTACTGTAGGAAATCATGTACAAGAAATATCAAGAAAATGAAATCTTCAATCGAGTACAGAAAAATAAACATGTGTAAATTAAATTGCATTGCAAGTAACAACTTTAGCAGGCGTACCATAGCCAAATGTGAATTCTTCGAGGTCGCTTTCCTACGCATGCTACATCCAGCTCTCGCTTGCCAACCAATGTGACCTCATCGGTACCTCCCAGCCAACGCTAGGGGTACTCTTCTTTCCCCTGAGCCACTTGAGCCGCAAAGGGGCCACACACACATTACCATAGAATGCTAGCACTGATCTCACCTCACAAGGTCGATCTACCACTCATTACCCAAGCTGGGTATCCCAACTCCCACAAGAGAAAGTTCAGTCAAGATAAAATTTCAGTAGAGTAACATTACGCAAAAAGATGAGATCCATACTCCTCCTCCTCCACCCTTTTTATAAAGTTTTTCAGTAATTAGTTTCCCAAATTCTAATTAAATTCATTTTTCATTTAATTAATTTCGAAAAACCTCCCCCGTACACATGTCGCCCGATCCCCTAGTTGCACCAGAAAATCAATTTTATTAATTAATTAAATATTCCTATTTCCCTCACCCACCTAAAAGCATTCCTAAAAATGCTCCTCGGTGTCCCAATATTCCCTTACAAATCCTAAATGATTTTTTCCTTACTTAATTCCTAGTTGAGTTCATATATAGAAAGTCCCAAAGGCTAGATTCCTTACTAAGTTAGACATTCATTTTTTTCATTAAGTCTCCCCTTTTCTTTAAGTTTTCCTTTTTCCTTAAGTTTCATTTTTCTTTTAAGTTTCCCCCTTTTTCCTATTTAACTAAAAATCAATTTAGCAGGTGTAGATAAAAATAACCATTTACCCTCTTTTATTTTTAACTAAAAATTAAATTAGAAAAAATAGATAAAAACAACCATTACCCCTTTTTAAAAATTTAATCCTTCATTATAATTTTTACTTTAATAATTAAAGTTTGAATTTCTTTACCCCCGTTCTTGTTACATGTTTATTTTTATTTTTTTTGACCACCTGTTCTACTTAGACATAGGTTTTAAATTCGCTAGGTTGGGTGACATTTTTAAGGGAACAATTGTTTTTAAACTTTACTCATCATATCATTCATTTTAAGGCCGACTAGATTTATTCACTTACCAGTTAAAATCACAACATGCCCTTCAGGATGCACTACGTGCTCCAAGGGTGCTACTCACCTCTTTCTATTTTCCTTGCACGACGTGCCCTTCAAGACGCACCACATGCTCCAAGGGTGTCACTCCCCTCTTTCCATTTTCCTTGCACGACGTTCCCTTCAAGACGCACCACATGCTCCAAGGGTGCCACTCGCCTCTTGACTGAATTAGGTAGTCTTCAAACCCCTGGAGTCAATACTCCACCAAGTGATCTTGTGGGAGACTAAGGGCCTCTAAGGAATAAGGCCCCTACCTTATTGCACACCCCTTAGAATCATCGTGAGCGACTATCACAGTATGAACTCATGACATCATGGGTCTTCTCGAACTAGGTAATCGTTAACCTACAGTTTGAGCCACGTCGAGAGTGCTAGTAGGTTGTGGAAGGGATGCTGCCACACCTCTCCCTCATTGTCTCTGGTTTTTGTGCGTGACCCCTCTACTCCACATGTGAGTCTGGTAAAAAATCTATCATCATCCTACATCCATCAATGAATCATGTCAGCAATAATAATCAATCATCATAACATCTAATCATATGTACATATGTCACATCAACAACACTCAAACCCCAATTTTCCACTCTCTGACTCAATCCAGAGTCCAAGGGGTTTCATCGATGCCTCTACATCCTCAAGTCTAGAGTCCTGCACACTTAGGAGAACCTAGTAAATAACACCTGTATATGTAAATACAACAAAATAACATATCATCAAATCCACAATATTTCATAATCATAATCAAATGACCAATATTATAATAACTCGGATCACTTGCATGCAAGTGTCCTTAAAGAATAAGTTCTCTCAATGTGCGCAAGAGTGGGATGTTACAAAATATAAATCATACCATGCAGATCATCCCTGATCATATTATTTCATTATGCAAGGGTATGTGGTCTGAAAAATACAACCGTCCTTATATTCAACAAAAAAGTTGAATATTTTGATCCCATCTTCATGCTTCAGGCCCTTGCGAGTTTGAGAGTGAATTTTTCAGAAGTTGTAGCACCCCACATATCCATTGGAAGCACCACATAGAATATACTCAAATAAATCTCTTAAAATTATCTATCCAATGGCACTGATCTGGTATACATATGAGAATCCTGTGAAAATTTATGATCTTTGCAATCCTGCCGCAGTCACGAAGACCCTAAAAAATGACTGATTTTAAATAAATGATATCTTCACTTCTGAAATGTTTTTTTTTAAATGGGATATTTTTTCAAAAGGAACTCATATATTCAATTTTTTTTGGTAAACTCAGTCCCAAGTGCTACATAAATCAACAAAATTGCACGACCATCCATAAAAAAAACCCTGAAAATTAGTAGATTCTAAAATGATGATAACTTCATTTCCTGGACTCCGTTTCAGATGATTTTTTTTTTTTTTTAAATTGGTTTATTTTCCAAGAGAAAATAATATATACACCATTTTATGCAAATTATTCATAAAAACTACATGAATTGTCTAGAGTGTTGTGGCCATCTTTTTCTTCTTAAAAAAATATGAAAAATAGAAAAAAAAAAATCCCTTTTTTATGGTTGAAGAAAGTTATTTGATACCACTTGTTAAGTACCAAAGAATTAAATACAAAATAACCACAATAGATCCAAGAGAAATGTATAATAAACCACACTTATATTTTATGAAAACCCTTGAGGTAGGGCAACACCATACAATATATCCTATTACAGAAGGGATCCACTCTTGTTCACTTGCCTCTTTGAGGGGGAAACCTCCTATTGAAATACCACTCCAAATACATAACTTCTCGACTCCACATTACATTGATTGAACCCTTTTATATAGTGCTATAAAGCACCTAATAATATTCTAGAGGAAGAACCTTCTAGAAGCATAACCTTCTAGTAAGTCCTCTTACATTTATTGCATTCACACTAGGCCTTATTTACTAAAAGGGTCCTTTATACATAAAAATACTTATATACTATTATTCCCCTTGGGCACCTCCCTAGGTACCCCATATTATCCCCCCTAGCTACATTACATATATGGTTCTTTTTTCATTGCATGCAACAATTTTTTTATATTACCAGAGTTCAAAACCAATCCCATATTTAAATATATGTTGGAAACAAACACTTGCAAACCTAGTTTCGAAACTGAATACAAACTCAACCAAAAAATGGGTTCAAATAACACCATTTCTGGCTATATAAATTTTTCTACCATGAACAACCTGAATCAAAATATTAACCTCAATCCAAAATCGACTATCCATTATATGGGTGTGGGTCAAAATCCAACCCAGACGTAGCATAAATAAAACCACTTCAACGCTGGTTGTGTAATTTACCAACAACAAAAGAATGTAAGCCCTTTTTTTTTTTTTTTTTTAATTTGAACTAAGTCTAACACTTAAAAATCATTATGAAGTCATGGGTTTAACCATAACCCCCCCCAAAAAACTGACATATATCCATTATGGCCATATGGATTGAACCCATAACAAAAATCAACAAAACAAAGAACAATTTAAAGTTTGGTCGCATAAACATTAGGTCGACTGTCATTAATTTCTCACTGATATTGAAACTTGACCTAAAACAACTATAACAACAATGGGTTCAAACAACCATCCATTCTCTTTCAGAACCCACCATCCATTTTAAAATAAATATCTCAGAAATGAAAAATGAAAATATGTATTGAGTGAAGATTGCATTCAATAGAGGGCAGTAACAAAATATTTCTTTTCCTTTACAAATAGAAAACCTCAAATCGTAATTCAACATATTTCCATTCAAGAGTGAAAAGAAGGGAGGAGGAGTCACACCCACTCAATACTAGTCGAAAACAAAGCCATTTCTAACACATTGCTTTGCAAAACACATGCAAGATATGTTCAATAGATTGGTAAGTACATACCTTGCATAGGATATTTTTATACCAGTGTTTGATGCTGAGATGATTTTTGAAACTACAAAGAAAATAGTTTCCCAAGTTCGACCTTGATCTCTCTCTCTCCAAAGACCCAACTGAATGCAAGGACCGAAACCCAAAGCAAAATGAGGTGAACAATCATGGGAATATGGGAGTAAATGCCCATGTCCTTGTTATTCAATGCATGACCAACCCATCACATCTCCATTAAAAACCAAATACAATATTCTTTCCAAGTCAACACTTCATACAATTCGCATAACCCTTAAACATATATACCATATATCATGTTAATTCTCATAGTCTTGTTGCATACATTATGTCAAACTCATAACTTTCTAAATTAATATTACCTTTAACACATCACCTCAAGCATATTCATTATGACAACCATATCAGCGTGGAAATCTAACTTGAATGAGTCAAATCTGATGCCTTCATATATAGCACTACCATATATAACATTCCAATAAAATAATATGTCTTGAAAAAATATATCATGTGCTATGTCAAACTCAAGGTTTATACCATTTTCCAACACATTATCAGCATGCCAACTTTATATGTGTATATTATTTGAAGAACCAAACTTTGGATTGATATGTATGGCATATCTATTGTCATATGAAAAATGACATATTCATATGTGTATATACCAAACTGAAAAATCAAACCATGTAATCTATATAAACTATTAAAAGTTTGTATATCTCAAATTTGTAACTCTTTATGCTTTGAGAATATTTTCATCATGCATGTAATCATAGGAATAGAACCACCCTTTTGATCATTCATTTGATGACTGCCATACTAATGTTGAAGTAAATAGATTTACCACCATCTGATGCTTTTGTGAAACTACCATTATCACGTTCAAATGCAAACAACCATTCAACATCATCTAGACATGTGTAAAGATAAACCATAGAACCTGAATTAGTGTACCATCATTTTGAAACATCATAACTAAAATGACATCACAACTGATATGAAGATAATCAAACATGCCGAATGAAATGTTATGCTTGAAAATAATCACTTAGTATGTTTTCTCTTAGGGGACCCCACCTATTATTATTTCATAATAAATGTATAGATAGGCCTTGCAATAATTTGTAGGCTAGAATAGTAGGTGACAAATTTTTGATTCAACACACCTTCATTGATAAAAGGTTATAGCACAAATACCAAAATGACTTGTTTAATACTAATTCCAGGATTAGTAAAAATCCCCAACTTCAACAAAATATATCTCACAAATTATAATGATTCAATTTATGAAAAATTTTCCACAGATAACTTTCTATGTCTCCTCGAGATTCTAAAAATTTTAGAGTCTAAAACTTCACCAAAATTAGTTTATAGAGAATAAAAATATGACTTGATTGAGACTAATTTCAAGACTAGTCACAAACCCCAAATTCATAGGAGATATTTATGAAACTTTGACGGACCAAAACCTAAAATTTGTATCAGATGTACTTCACTATGGTTTCTTAGTCTCCACAAAATTGTACTGTCTAGAAAAACAATTATAGTGAAAATCCCAAGATAACTCCTTTAAAATTGATTTCAAGAAGATTCAAAACTCTATATTCCATAGGCTATATTTATGAAAGTATAATGAACCAGAACTTGAAATTTTACCAGGAATACTTGGATATGTCTACTGATTAACCTCTAAATTTATCTGTATGAATTATCCCATAAAAAAATGTTATAGTGAAAATTCCAAGATGACTCACTTGAAGCAGAAAAACCCTAGGACCAATTCTCTGATACCAAATATTATGATCCCACGCCTTAAAAATGAAAAACATTCAATGAATACAATCCACTTCGAGGGGGAAACCTCCTTTTACAATATATCCAATTTAGAATGCAATATGAAATGAGATAAGATGATCCTAAGACTAGGTCTTCTTGGTATATATCTAGGAGACAGAGAGTATAGTTATAATGAAAGGGTACAATTAGGTGTTCTAATCGACCTACTAATATAACACTAGAAATGTAATAATTCAATATCTAGGGGGATTAATAAGGGGTTGTATACATAACATAGGGATTTTTCTAGGGCTTAACATCATACCTCTGATAAGATATGTATATATTTACACATGACCTTTGATATTTTAAGGATATGAAACTGAATGAAATAAGCAATATAATAGTCTACCATATAAATAACATGGATGCAATTATCCATGTCTCTTCCTACATTCAAAATCAATTTACAATATTTTCCTATGACTAATTTCACTTCATTTCAGTGGCTTGTTGAGCTCCAATCTACCCAAGTAAATTATAGTGCAAATGATTGTCAATCCGGTGTTTGTAAGACTTAGAGGCACGTCCAAAGTATATGGATTTAGAGATAGTTTTTATCTTTAATGGAGATAAACAAAAAACCTATTCTAAGGCTGAATATGAAGGAGATGCTAAGCTTCTATTCAGAAGTCATCTTCATAGATCTCATAACAGTAATCAACACTTGTTTTTCTAAAGAATAAAAACAGTAAGCATTCAAGAGATGTTCGAACTAGTTTTAAGACCTATCAAATGTTAGAAGAACAAAACTCTTATTCAAGAGATGCATCCATTTTCTTCTTTCATTCATTCATTACCAACTATCATCAAATCAAATCAAAATACTGAAAGCATAAATAAAAAAGCATTCAAAACTATCTTAATTCTTGAAGACAAACTACACATTGAATTCTCATTCAAGAAATCATTCACAATATGAGTATGGCTTGAAAACATTAAGCATGTAACTGAGCTATGGAATTCATCTACCTACAACAAGATAAAACTCATCTACAACAAGCAAGATTTGATCTAAAACATGTACTTGAAAAAGAACACAAGGAAAGAGTGTACTAGTTGGCAATGGGGGCCCTCCAATGCTTCCCTGGTACACTTGAGTTGACTCAGTTAAGGAAGAAATCCAACAACATTCAAATCATCATAAGCATTC